>WEIS01038080.1:0-10308 GCA_013389965.1 Todus mexicanus | reverse complement strand
GGAACATCTCCCTTACGAGAAAAGGCTGAGGGAGCTGGGGCTCTTTAGCTTGGAGAAGAGGAGACTGAGGGGTGACCTAATTAATGTTTATAAATATGTAAAGGGCAAGTGTTGGGAGGATGGAGCCAAGCTCTTCTCAATGGCACCCAGTGACAGGACAAGGGGTAACAGGTGCAAACTAGAACATGAGAGGTTTCACTTGACTATTAGGAGGAACTTCTTTACAGTGAGGGTGACAGAGGAGCGGAACAGACTGCCCAGGGAGGTCATGGAGTCTCCTTCTCTGGAGATGTTTAAAACCCGCCTAGATGAGTTCCTGTGTAACTTGGTCTAGGTGGTCCTGCTCTGGTGCGGGGATTGGACTAGATGATCTTTTGAGGTCCCTTCCAATCCCTAACAATCTGTGATTCGTTGATATATAGATATGTTTGAATGTGTCATTGTAATATATATATATTTAATGAGAAAGGACCTGCATTTTTTTTCTGTGAATGCTCATACTCATGTCATTTCTTTCTTCTAATTTCTTTTAAAATGCGAGGTAGTTTTGTATTTGGACATATTGAGGGCAAGCTTTGTGCTTAGTTTTGCATGAATGGAAGCAGATACCAAAATCACTGTACTCATCTGGTCTGACTTTTTATGCCTCTTCTGTGCAGCATAGGGAGTGTTTGGACTGGATTTCCCCAACATATAAAATCATGTGGTGCAGGCACCACTGTTGACATTAGCCACTCCATAAAAAACAACCTTATGTTTTTGTGTTCACAGTGGGTTGCACATAATACACAAGGAGTAGCCTCCTCAGCAAGACACCCAGATGCTGGCAAGTCTTGTTTATCTCTGTGGTGTCTTGGCTACAACCCCTGCAAGAGTCCAGCAAAAGCCTAGTGTATTATGTACTCTCATACAAACCTTTGGTCCGGAAAGCAAAAAGCACTGAAGTTCGCAATGTGTGTCTGTAGGTAGTTTGGGAGATGTAACCAGGCAGCTGTAGGTTGGTTTTATTGATTTCTTTCTTCTTTAAGTTCAGGACCTCTGACCATGCTATCACCCGTTCAGCAGCACAGAAAGACCGGGACCTTGTTCTTGCTGAAGTCAATGAGAGTTTTGCTGTTTGACTTCAAAAAGAGCATGAGTCCAACGCGAGAGAATTGGCTGCAGATCTTTAATAGAAAAAGCCTACTGTGTCTTACTTCTTTTGGGTAATATTTAACTGTTTAGGTTTCTCTCTCTCTCTGATATCTACACAGAAAGGAGAGTTCTTCCCTGCAGGAGTTCATTGTAAGACTGAAGTTAAAGTTCTGTGCTGTTGCTCAGCTGCTCTCATAAAGATTTTATTTGCATTATTATTTTAAGTGTTATAAATGAAGGATACAGAGAAATTGTGAGATTTATTGAAAGCTTTTTTTCTCAACAGCATAGTATTAGTTGTGGTTTTAAAGATGGTGAGTACCGGTGGTTGCTTAGTGTTCCTGATTATCAGGCCCATGTCTAAAGACAAAACAAGTTAAGTAGCCAGATGAATCAGAGGTAAGTCTGTTTAGCAGCAAGAACAAGTTTATTTATTTTTTCCTCTGATAATCCCCTGGCAGAGACATGATCCGTTAAGAGAGGAACCGAGAGCTGGCTAGGTGTTTTAGAATTTCTCTAGCTATACTGGCAGTTGTTCATTGAGCGTCTAAATAAGCCACCTGACACTTGCCAGAATTGAGAGCAGGATAATTATAACGAGATTATGATTCACCCTAAATCCTCATCCTGCTGCGACAGTATGGGACCATGTATGCCTAATTCACAGACTGAGGTCCAGACTTGCGTATATTGTTCATATTGCAGGATTATTATTTTATTAACATGAAATTCATACTTTGGTATTATATTCTTCTTTGACTGCATACAGACTTCCTTTCTGAGTTGATGGTGATCACAAAAAAAAAATTTAATACACAGTCTCCTCTGTATCTTGCTTCACTTTCTTTTCATTGGGTTAATTGTTCACTGAGAAGCTGCCCCGGTTGGATGTGAAGGCAATGGAAGGGGCGCACCAATCATCTTCTGTGTTCAAATATCCTTTTGTGTAGTGTATATGCAGAAATTTCTGCAGTCTTTAAAGATAACTCTTCATTTGGAGATCGTGAAACTAGGGAAAAGCTAACTGTTGCCCCATGCAGTGTATTCGTTGGGTTTGTATTTTGAAGCTGCCCTATCAGGACAAATAGAACTTGATTTTAACCAAATACAGAAAAAAAGAGGGGGTTACAGGTCCCAAAACAGTTGCTGTACCTAAGAATGTGGTGTTAATCTCTCTTATTCAAAGTAGTTTGCTATAATCATGTTTGTTGTGGCTCAGGAAGGCTGTAGAAAGCATCAACAAGCATTATATCCTATTGCTGCTGTGGCCTGATCAGTAGAACTTGATGGTATGTGAAGCATCACATCGGGTTTTTCTTTCCAAGAGTATGTTGGTATTTTGATGACAGTGAATACCAGCATAGTGTTCATTTATTGGAAAAATAAGCCTATGCAGGCTATGTGACTTGCTCAAGACATGCAATCCGTCAATGCTACGCACTAGAACAGTAACTGGATTGTCTTGTGTACTTTATGTGCATATATACATGGAAAGGGCTTCTTAAGCTGCTTGAAAGGAAATGTAGGGGAAGGGTTTTCCAAACTTGTTTATCCATAACAATCTTTGCCTTTTGAGTACTATTTTTTTTTCCTGTTTTCATTTTTCTATGAGAAGAATGAATAGAGTAACTTTTAAAAAAATGTGAACGTATTTGGTGTTTGAAAGAAGTGGAAAGTGTCCTCTGAAAACCCCTGACTGTTCAGAAATCCAGTTCAGTTCAGCAGACACAGCTTTCTGGTTTCGCTTTAAGGATGTGAAGTTATTGACAATCCTACACATCCCTGAAAGGATAAGTAAATGAATTGTTATTAAGAAGCGTTGAAAGAAGTGATTGTCATCAAAGAGTTAGAAAAACGTTCATGTCGGGATTGACAAGGAGGTAATTATTCTTCAGTAGCTTCGTATTCAATTGATGTTTACTGGCAGGAAATCTGGAGGGTGTTTCACAGGCCTATAGGCTGCCTCCTCCTTATTCACATTTTCTGCTTCTGTCTCTTCTCTGTCTTCTGGTCTCATTTGTCCCTCTCATGGACACACACTTGTACGTATATTCTCTTGGGGTGGGGGAGGGAGAGGGATGTTAAAAAGCTGCAACCCTCTTTCTCCTTTCACTGGACGTAAAAGGATTGTTTAGAACAGTTCATTGGAAGTTGTTAACAATAATGGGAACAATACAGGTCCTGTTCTGGCATTTCATGTGCTTTCTGTGCCTTGAGTTATCTGTCGTTTAAAAGGCAAGCGCATGAGGAAAGTTCTCAATTTAAAGTGTGCAGTGTTGGTGTCCTCTCTTCTCAAATTCCTGAGCCGCGCTTGCCGGGAAACTGCAAGTCTTGAGCTTATTTCCCACAAGGAGGTAAAAATAATATAGACAGGAATGACTGGAGAATGTGTGATGGTTTTGGTTTTATTTATTGATTAAAATTTCTCAATGCTTGAATTTGCTGTGACTGGGAAGATGCATATTCCATCTGGTGCAAAGCTGTAGGTTCTGACATCCCCAAAATCTTCCCTGGTTGTGTCCCTGTGTGTCCAGGAATTCGTGTCATTTCCATTGTTAGCTAGTAAGAAGGCTGTATTACAGTATTATATGAATGGAAAGGTTTTTACTCAGAGCCATCACTTAGTCCTTTTCTGGAGTTTTTGAGGTCTTAATTGGGAGTACTTTGCGAAATGCGTATGGGCCAGCACCAGTAGCAAGGCAACTTAGAGATTTTTTTTTTTTTTTTTAATATATTTGACACCGATATCCACAGCCTATTTTAGGGAGGAAATTACAACAGTTGAGTCTTGCTGTTAAACTGGCTGGGCAGAAGATACAGGTAATTCTCTCACTGCTTAGCCTACCAAAACTGATGTACTCGCTGTGGCATGATGATCAGTTCTGGAAAGCTAAGGGACACTGGCAATTCCTCTGTGCTGCAGGGCCATTTCAGGTGAGGGACACTTCTCTCAGCTGCTCTTCAAAGGACAGCAGCTTTGGCAGAAGAAGCCCAAAAGGCCTGTAAAGTTTGAAGGTTGCAGAGCAACTTCTGACGCTGCCAGCTTCCCTGGGCTCCTGCTGCTGCAGAGATGTTTCTGATGAGTAGAGTGAAGAGCTGGTACTAGTGCTGTCCTTCAGTCAGCCAGTTGCTTGAGTGCTCCTGCTGGTGCTACACCAGGTCCTGGTTTTCCTCCTCAAATTATGGAGGGGCTTCAGTTCCCTCCTTGGGTAGTATGAGACCTTCTAGTTTTCCTCAGAGTGCCAAAAATGGGCAACTGAGTCAGTTTGGGCATTTATTTGGTACCAACACTGCAGAGCCGGTGGAGGTGAAGCAACCTCAATCCTATTTAGTGTGCACCTTGTGTGGCAAAGGGTGGTTCTTGCTGCTAGCTCGGGGCTAACACAGGAGACTGCGTCCTTTGCCTTTAGGAACCAGGGTATGAAAAAGAAATGCTGGACTGTGCTAAGCACCAGTAATTTCTGTCGATGGTGCCAGCAGCTCTCCGTAATAACAAGCCTCATGAAACAATTGGCTGGCAATTTACACACATAAATAGCTGCAGTGCTAATTTTTAGAGGTGCTCAGCACCATCTGCTCTCATAGGACTTACCTTACTGTAGAGAAGGTTAAGTGGCTATTTAATCATGGTCTGTAAGTACCCACTGAGGGATAAGATGTCTGGAGCAAAGGACTCTTTAAGCTAGCAGGCAAAACCACAAGATTCAGCAGCATCAAATCAACAAAGATCAAACAGGAGAAGCCAGACATATTTTAAAATGAGGGTAATTAGTCCTTGGAACAACTTGGTGGTGGACATGGCGAAGCTGTCTATCACTACAAGCATTTAAATCGTGTCTTACGCTCTATTGCAATCACAAGTATTTGGGCTAGACAGAGAGTCTCGGCAGGGAGAAGCTCTGTGACCTGTGTCATGTGGAAGGTTGCACGAGATGGTAACGTAACCCTTCTGGCTGTAAAGCAATACACCTGGAGTCTGGGGTGCTCCACAAAACCCAGCGTGAGAGTAGAATCTCTTACAGTGCCTCTCCAACTTTCACAATTGGCTTTCTTCCTCCAGTGAGCTACAAAAGTCTCTTTGTGAGCAGATGATGCATAAACCCGACAGACAGACAGTTATGTTACAGAGCTGGGAAATAAAAATGCAAGCCCCTTGTCTGTGTCAAGCAGGGCAAGATTTTTCATCACAAGTTGCAAAATTAGACAATGTATAGAATTGTTTCCAGCCCTCTCATCTTCTTAGCTACTGTTGACTTAAATACTTTAAGTCTGCCCCTGAAAGCTACATTGAAAAAGACAAATTATGTCTCTATTTAACTCCATTGAAATGTGGTATTTTCATTAAAATGTTCAATTAGATCATGTACTGAAGATCTGTGAAAAATCAGCTTTGAGCGAGCAGGAAATGAAACAATCACACCGTGATTCAGGCTGGAAGAAGTTTTGCTGTTTCACTGAAGAGATAATGCAGTTCTGAGAATGGAGGATTAACCATGGCAGTCTTCTTGGGGTGGGGTGGGAGGAAGCTGTTTTGTTGGGGATTCAAAAGAGAGAGGCCAGCTGGGGCAGGCAGAGAAAGGTCTTTCAGTCACAGGGCGCGCTGTGAATAAGGATGCGGAGGATCACGGGAGAGAGCAGCAGAGGAGGGAGGGCGAGCGTTACATACTCTGCCCAAGCGAGCTCACCAGCTGGGATTGCTGGACGTGGCTTATCGGGCTGTGCCACAGATCAGTGTGTGCAGCGCTCCTTTCCAGCTAGGAAATGGAGCCAGAGGATGTGAATAAAAAGGAAGACCGAGATCTTACCCTTTTGCTCCCAGTATATAGGATGCTTTACACTAAATTAATTATGTTATTGCTGAAGTCCTCATAAGTGCTTAGATTTGTGTGTGGTGTTCTGTAGGGTATTTATAGGGGGTGATTTTGGATTATTTGATGTTTTTTGATTTGCTTTCTTGATACCAAGTAAGACATCTGCAGCCTGAACTCCCTGAACCTGTAGCAGGAAGGATATTTTCTGTTTGCAGCATGAGTATTTTTTAGCGCTCTGTTATACTACATTGATAGTGATCATCCTACATGAACCACCGTGGTTTTCTCCTGTATCTGAAATCTTCATACACATGGTTAGCACTTCATTCGGATCCAGTTTGTGGGTTGGCATTGCCTGGTATCTAGTAATACATCATTTGTTCCCCCGTTTCCCCTTATTCACCCTAAAAAGTAGTGTTAGGGTAGGGAGAGAAGTTAAAATTCAACCCCGAGACAGGTTGAAAAGAGGAAGAAAATCATGTTCTCAGCATTTCAGGTCTGTCAGTCACTGCTAGTTGTTGCCCATGGAAAGCTTAGCTCCACAGGCAAAGCATTTTCCTTGTCAATGTTGCCACAGAGCGCAAGGGCTTTCTTTAAAGCTTTAAAGAAAATTGAGGGGGTTTAGAGATGCAAGCTTTTCTTAAAATCAACTGTCACTTGTATGTTGCACTCTTAATACTAGTAAGTTAATACTGTATATGCCTGGGAACAAATACTTTTCATTAATTCTGAGAAAGTCTGGAGGCGATTCAATTTGTATGCTTACTTGACGAAATTACAATGTTACGTGGATGTTACGTGGTAATTTACATGACACTGGGGGCAAGTAGGAGAACAGTTTCAGCTGATGTGTGGTAAAACGTGCAACCATAACAATATTTGTCAGTTCCCTAATTTGTCTGAAGTATTACATGGGGTTTTATTTTGCACAGACAATTTAGAACTCAAATATTTAGATTTAGCCCATTGAATTGTTCGGTATGTGTGTTTTCTATGTATTTCAATCACGTCTGAAACCATTTACAAACTTTACAAAACAACTTGGAAATTATATGTGCAAGGAAAGGCATAATCTTCAATAGTGGGATGATTTTGAACAAGAATTTTTACATACAAGTTTTGTCCTGTGATAGAAAGGAGTCAGAGATGTCCACTAATCACAAGAAAACCAGTCTTGATGTCCAGTCTGAGCCAAATTTGTCCACATTCTGCTTTTTTTGAGAGCAGCCATATTTAGCAAGACACTGCTTTGCCTCCCAGTTGAGCACAATCTAGTGTAACGATATAAGAATAACATAAGATCAAAAACATCTTCAAAGCTCGCACTGGAAGTCTCCAAAAAGGTCTGCAGTCTCCTCCTTTCCATCCCTTCCACAAATACTAGAATAAATTGTTCAAATAAAATGTGCCCAGGGAAGGGGGAATAGACTGCTTTGTATTGAAGAAGAAGAATATGCACAAACGAACTGGATTGCAGTCAGGTAACCAGAAGTAATTTGGACTAGCGTCTGGCATTTTATATGTATGGGCTTCATCTGAAGCTATTATCATTGGGGGATTGAGGTGGAGAGGAAGGGAGGGAGAAAGGACTAGACTTTATTGTCTTCTGTCTTTTGGCTGAGAGGATTTAAACTTTGTGGGGGACATCTGCTTTATTTCACAGAAACAAAAAGCAGATGCGGAAGAGGATATAAACCAGGCAACAGTAAGGTACAAGGTTAACAGGGACAGACGTCTTTTGGGGAGATACCTGTGTATTTCTTGGAATAAGAGAATATATGATTTTAAAAAATACTAATAAGGTTAGTATTCATTATAAATAATGCAGTTGTAATTGTTCTAATATTCCCTATGTACTACGTTTAAAGGAGAAGATTTATTTTTACTGACATACATTGAAAAAAAGAAGCTAGATTGACATTGACAGAATAAAATGGGTCTGTTTTGAAATATATGAAAAAATATAACACTGCCAGTAGCATTATTTCAGTGGGTGTTTCCATTTTAAAGCTGACTGGGTGAGAGTTGTTTCTGCCAACAGATGCTCGAGGAGACTTAATCCATCCCCTTGTGAACCTCAGAGCTGGCCTTGCTTTGCCAAGTGCCCTGGGCCTACCACCAATGCTATCAAAACTGCTCTTCTGTGTTGCAAAGTGAATGCTCCTGGTGGACTTAAGGGGTTGTTGGCAAAAGCTTCACTGACCTTATTCCAACAAGAATTTCCTTCTGATTTGGAGAGGAGAATGAAGGTATTTGTAACTCTTTCTATACTGCAAGACCAAGCAGGCTGCCATTCACTTGTACCTTGAACTGTGGAGTTAAACAAGAGGCAAAAGCAGCTGCAGTCATGCTGTCTTGATGCCAGGGCAAATACAGTGACTCAGAGTAATAAGCGACCAGTGTGGTAATTCAACTTTGACTAATTTGCAGGTTCATTTGAGAAAGGTCCCTTGGATCCAAGCTGTGAAGCCCTGGGTATCCTTGCAGCCTTAGTCATAACTTGAAGGAACTTAGAATATCAGGATATCACAAACATTGAAATAATGTGAAGTAGTTTCTGTAAACAAATATGTAATGGATTGTATTTGGATGTTACCCTGAATGTTCTGCATGGTCCCAGTTTGACTGGTAGCTCCCAAACCATGCTGAGTGGTCTCAGTCATGAAACTTTTAGGTTATTTCCACTGTTGAAACTGCAGTTTTATGGCCCCAATTGTAGGCTTGTTTCAAAGGGGGAACTTTGGTGAGACTCAGATGCTTCCAGTCAGATGTAACACTCACCTCCCAGCAAAGCCCAGTGCGGGTTTTACCTGTAATAGTTAAATCCTTCCAGGTCCCTGGGCAGCTGAAGTCACTGCTTAGAAATTTTGGCAGCCAGATGTTTTATTACTGTTCCTGCAGAACTCTAATGGGAAACATTTAGCGTGAACTTAATACATTATGTTTGCTCAGTTGTATGCAACAGGGCATTTAGGGAGAAAAGTTTTGTGTGTCTTCATAATAACTGTGTGTGTGTGTGATGAAGAAGGAATGCGCACATTGAGGCAAGAATGCAGGCACATATATCTCAGCATATATATCCTTTTTATTATGTCCCAGTATCGTCATGATGTATTTTTGGATGAGATAGACTTAAGTCCTTCTGCACTAATTATTTTGTTAATGTCCTAAGCATATTTATACGTGTTGTCACTGAAGTATGTCTTAAAATTATATCTCAGTATTTATTTGCATGTTTATGAGCTTTTTATAGACTAGAATATTTTAATTACAGGTTTCTAAATATATATGCTTGGCTGTTCCTTTTAAAGAAAAAGGAAGAGTTAAACAAAATCTTTAAATCTTGTGGCATTAAAAATGTGGCGTTTGGTGGTTTTTCTTTTTTCCAGTGCACCCACTGATTTCAATTGACAATTTCTAATGAAATGCAGACATCCAATCCTCATGTTCAGTGCGAGAGTTAAATAGCAATATGACATAAAACGGTTTTTTCAGGTGCCATTTAAGCTCATCTTTAATAGCAATAGAATCAATATATTTCCATTGGTTTGTCATGCTTTGTAGCCTTTTTTTAGTTAACAGCTATAGGTTCTTACTATTTGTTATTTTTAAATATTATCAAATGGATTTGCTACATTTTGCTAGTAACCCAAATCTGAACCATTTTCAAGTGAAAAATTTCAGAGCTATGGGAAGCTTTGGAAGAAACAAACAATTTTCTTTTCAAGCTTGGACAAGGTAAACTTAGTGGTGGTTGAATGGGCAATACGCTTTGACAGGATGTGTAACCTGCATGCATTTCCTTAGTCAAAGACTTTTTTAGTGGTGGGTGCTAATTTCATTTATGCTGTAACAGCTAAATTATAAACCTAGGCTACAATTCACATGAATTACATCTCAGTTCAAAGCCTAGTTCAGGTATGAATTGTCAGGTGATAATAGCAAATACAGCATGTTAAATCTTTGTTGGATTCTGACTGGGCAGGGAACCTGACTATTAATTCCTGACTCACAACTTCGTAGTGATAAAAATGGATTCTGTGTGCGTGGGTTTTATAAGCCCAAGAACAACCTGCTCAAAGAGAAGTAAACTGAGAGCCTGCCAGAAAATCCAGCACGTCTGGGGAGGGAGAAGCAGGCAAAAGGTTGAAAGGTGGAGTGGGTAGGATGGTGTGTCTTTGGATTAAATTTTTATATGTTTTTGCTACTTACTACATGCAAGGCAGTATGTTACTAGACCTGGTAAATCAGAAAATTATTTTGCAGTAGAGAAAAAAAAAAGCTGCAATTACTGAATATGGGTGAAAAGACCGTCATCAAATTAATCTAATTCTGCACAACACAGAGTTCACTCACTTTCTGG
>WEIS01038078.1:0-18465 GCA_013389965.1 Todus mexicanus | reverse complement strand
TTCCTCATCTCGTGCAACTGGGGTTTTTTTCCCCGTCCTGATCTGTGTCGGTGAGACACTGAAATCCTCACCGGTGGTGGGGGAGCAGAGTGGGGCTACTGGCTTCTTACTTGCTGAAATCAGAATTTAAGAATAAAGGGAGGGCTTTAGGGCTGCTAGAAGTTTTGTGGCTTTTCATCTGAGAATAAAGTGCTAAGGCATCCCCCCTGCTCAAAGGTAGAAAAACAGCGAGCAGGACTCTCTGCCGACACAATGGCTCTATCTTGCTCTATTATGCCACAAAGGAGTGGCTTGCTTAATCTCCGAAATTAATAGAGCAGAGAGGAAACGGCTCTTAAAGAGATGTGTGTCTGCTTCCTTCCTGCGCCTAGCGCGGGGAGCCTGGGGCTCTGAGGTAATGTCATTTCACATAACTAGAGGGCTCTTCTTATAAAGGACAATTACGGTAAGTGTAGCGCGTCTGGAATTTTTGACTTTTTCAGTGTGTGTTTTTTTTCCTGCCACAGTGGTGGGGATTTTTGTTTCAAACCCGATCTATTATTTTAGTGAGAGATGATGCTCTGAGAATTTGCCCCACGTTTGATTCTCAAGAAATGTTATTTTTTTTTAATGACTTTTTTCATCTGCCTCTTGTTTAGTGACATCAGAGGGAAGCCAGCCTGCTGCTCCATTCCCTGCCACGCTTAGTACAATAGTCTAAACGTGTTTTGAGCGTTGTCCTAGGAGAATGTCAGCTCAACCAGAATTAACGGAGTGTATTCTAGTAGAACAGCTCCTTTTTCACACTGTGTTGGCCCTTTATAACAGTGTGTTACTCTTGGTGTGAAGCCAAATCGACTGATAAGCAATGGACTAGATTTTCCTGCACGTGGTCGAGGCTGCTCACATTTATCCAAACATTTTTAGCTTTAGGAAAAAGACCTAGCACTTACAAAACCAAACCCCACCTAGCCATTGTCGCTTCGGAGGGAGGGAGAGAAGAGAAAAAAATCGGCTTGCCAGGAAGCCTGCAGGATTTTTTAATTGCTTCAGGGAGAAAGATGGCAAGACCAGGAAAAGATACCATAGGGACCAGGGCTCCTGGGTACTGCGCTGCCTCCAGCCCATTTGACTTGAGAACAGGGGGATGATGCTCAGCATGTTTCAGGAGCTGACTTTAGTTGGACAGATGAAGCTTTGCTCTGCTTTCATTCCTTAACTTTTGTTAATAATTTATGTGTGATACTGCACGGTAGAAATATGCCTCCAACACTGCATTTTAAACCACTGTCTGGAGCAGCATAACATAATCCAGCCATGTTGTGTATCTTCTGCATTTATTCAAAAGAAAGGATGCATGAGGCGTTTGGTTTTTCTGAATCACAATCAGGGAGAATCTCTAATAAAATTACTATCTATAAAATACAGGATAGTTTGTTCCCTCCTGGCAGCGTGATGTATTTTACATATGAACAATAGTAGGTTGCTTTGCAGAAAATGTGTTTTTGATATAAAGATTATCAGTGCTGCCACCCCTGTTCCCTCATTTATCATTGGACTCACCACAGCAAAATTGCCGAGCTCCAAGTGCTTTTTCAGCTTTCATTCAGCTGCATGATTTGTAATGACTGTGGTGAGCTGGGGAAAGGAGGAAGTTTAAATTTGGGCAGTTGTGCATCTATCCACAGTTAACGAGGCATCTAATTTCTCTGCAAATTCAATACAGCTTTATCACAGCCCTGGCTGTAGATTCAAGTGTGCTATAGTATTTTCCAATTTGTTTCTGTGCCTTCTCTGTTACCTGTGTGCATTAAGCTCCATCTATTTCAGATTTTATTTATCCAAAAGCTGAGATGAAGAACTCACATGGTATCGATGCTGCTCACTAATGGGCAGGGAGGCTCGGCAGCCTTTTGGCTGCCTGACTCCACACAGCCTGTGGATGCTCCCAACCAGGTTCTGAAAGGAGACGATATTCAGTGGAGATTGTATCGTTGGAGTGTCCTTTTCCTCTCAATGCATTTTCAGGAGCACCGAGTAGCTGCATCTGTCTGTCTGGACCATCCCTTTAATTCCCTGTACCAGATCTTAGCTGAGTGGTGGTGGTAGGTCATAGGCTGGACTTGATGATCTAAGAGGTCTTTTCCAGCCTTAATTACTCTATGATTCTATCTCCCTTCCAAGTGTTAGTAAAACTTGGTTTCACAGTTACTGTAAGCTCTTGGGGGCAGGGACCAGCTTTTCTTCTGGTTTTGGGCAGGTGTCTAGTACTGACAGTTGTGACCCTGGCTAACTTGCAAGGAGTTCCTGTGATTCATGTAATACTAAGTAGAGACAGCAGCACAGCACAAGGTGGGCTGGTTAACAGTTGAAAATAGAAGATGGCATAATGAAGTTCTTAGGCTAAATGCCAACGTAAAATTAGTATTTAACCTCCCCCTCAGTATTTGTCTGTTAATTGAGTGTCACTGTCTATATTGGCATAGGTTTTAGAGATTGTTACAGCAATATTAACGTGATTGAAATGCGTTGCTTAAAATTATAATATCCCTCAAAGCTTTTTCCTGGTGGGGGCTTAGATCATCCAGCCCACAGCTGGGAATGGTATCATTTTACTTGTTCTATTATAGCCACCCAGACACATACGCAGCCCTCAGACTTACAAGAATGTGTCTGCAAGGTGAAAGAATAAGTATATACTAGACAGTCCATGGGATTATAAGGCTATTTAAATGAGAAGAAAAAGTTTTGGGCAGACATGAGAATGGAATCATGTGGCTTGTAATGATACCCTCGTTCACCTTCCAGCTAGGAATTCTCAAACTGGATCAGGGTACTGGGCTGTCTCTTCTTAAAGCCAGGTCTGAGAATCCTAGAGCAGGTCAGATAGGGAGAGTTTCAGTCACATCTTTTTTTGGACTAAATCTTGGTGCAGTAGTTTTCGTGAATTTTGGTGTCAAGATTCGCCAACTTGTAAAAAGTTTCCACTACTGGCTATTCTCCCAACAGCAACATGGCTTAGAACTGCTGTTGTCAGGTTGCCCTCCGCAGCCAGGGACCTTTCTGAAAGCCCATGAAGGTTGGGGTCCAGCGTGTGTGGGGCTGCCTGTTCCTTATACACCACAATGCCTCCCAGCCCCATGCAGTCACTATCTCTCTTTGGGGGCCCCTGTGATGTGGGGGCCCCTCCGACTGGGCTGCCATAGCTCTGCCCATTCATTTTCCTCCGCTCCATTTCTCTCCCCTCTCATAACCAGCACGGAGTTAGAGGGAGGTTAGGGCCAGATGCAGACTCTGGGGTCCTGTGCCGTACACCACAGAAGTACCAGAAGGCAATTTGCATTTTAATAACTCCCTCATTATGTATTTGTCTGATCTTGTCAATATTTTGCATTTTTTAAATTTTGCTGACTGCAGACGTTATGGACTATCAAGTCAATAATTAGATTGCCTGGTTTTCAACACCTCAGTTGTAAATAAGAGCAGCCCAATTCTATATAGCCCAGTGCTTTGGCTGGAAAGCCACTCTCTTGTATGTGGAAGGCAAAAGATTTGAAGAAGGCATTCCATGCAGATTTACTGTTGTTAGACATTTCTTCATGAACTTACTTAAAATGTGGAGGAATGACCCTTTTTCAGAAATAAAAATGAGATAAATTAAATCTTCATCACAGGATGAGGCATCACGTTGCCTGTCAAGCGAGCATGGTTCTTCCTACACCAAGCAGAAGTGCCACAGACTTCACCTTCAGTTTATTCCACCTGCCTAATGAGGGGGTTTTATTTTTTATTTCACCTACAGCTTGAGCTAACGGCGAAAAAAAATTGAACACAAATTGCACCTTCAGGGCCCCCTTGAATTGCACAGCAGAGCTTCCGCCGCAGTTGATGCTAGGTTTATCTCGATTGTTGTCTAAGGCTTTGGAATTAATAAATGTTTGTATTGGTCTCCTACTTTGTCTTCTGAGTAGTGCAGGTATTTGGGTTGCACATGGGATTTGAAACAAGTAAAACATGGGGAGTGCAGAAACATTAAAATCTCTATATGCACAGATATGTGAAAGGTGAGAATAAGTGCTGGTATAATTCTGAATGATGTGGGCATCATTTCATTCTCAAAAGAGCTAGCTGTGAGTGGGTACGCAAAGGAAAGGTCCACTGAAATAAGCAGGAAAGTTTCCAGTTGTTTCAGCAGCTCAGGTCCAGTTATAGACCAACAGAGATTGTTCTGAATATAGAATATCACAAACACGGGTTTCACGGAAGCAAAGACCAAGTTCTGCTTTTATTTAAAGAAGTCTTCCTGACAGTCATTGAGGTGCACAAACAGAAATGTGATTGGTGGATGAGGCAGTGGAGAGCTTGGACCCAATAAAGTCTGCAGTTGGCACTATAATATGGCAAAATGGGTCCTGGAAGGACATCTGCACGTAGAAACAAGTGAGCATAGAAAAAGACACATTTTTCTTCTTTAAATTTATATCAGGAACCAAGGGAAAGTTGTGTGCTGATGTGCTGGAGAGGGAGGCAAAGCAGCATTAGAGGTTGCAGTATTTCCCTTATTGTACGTGGCTTTTTGTTCAGCATGGAAAGACAGAAGCTCTTCCTGAGGTTGTTTGCTGTTCTCAGGTAACTATTTGATGGTTCAGCTCGTTAATGGGCCAGGCTTCTATAAAAAGTATTTAGCCATGTGCTCCAGAAGCCAGGCACGTATTACACGCTGGTGAAGGTTGCTGCTGCTTTCTTATATAGAGATGGACGTTAACACATTTTAAGGGGTAACAAGAATTCCTCCCTGTTCTTGGATTACCCTTAGAGTTAAGCACAAACCATTAGCAAGTGAAGGAAATGTACTTGAGGTTAATTATCCTTGCCTCCTATTCAATCCATGGTCTTCTACAAATTTTAGGGTGAAAAAATCCCTCAGTAATATGTGACAATGAGAGATCCAGACCATGGCAATGGGCGAGCTGTCTAGGAATCTTGTCTCAGCTCCCTGTTGGCATAATTAAATGGGCAGTCCCAATGGTGGTTTTCAGAGTTGTTGTGCAAGAGCTGCCAGAGGCACCCTCCCAGCAGAGCCCCGTCCTGCCGGGTGTCACGGCACCCATGCTGCCCTGGGAGGTGGAGCTCCTTATCAACAGCAAAATCTTGCCTTGCACAACCACTTGGTGAACAAACGTGGTGACACGGCAGCTGATCGGCTCACGCTGCCCTTCTTGCAGGGAATCATTTTCTTCAGTGGGTTGAGGAATCGGGCTTTTCAGTTTGCCACCACTGCAGCTCGCTCGTAGGCAACCCGATAAGCTCCCTCCTCAGAGTTCAGTTTCGTGTCCCACATTAGAAACGCTGTATGGTAAATGAGCAAAGTTTATTTTCAGGGAGTTGCTCATATTGACACTTCTGACTTGTTGTCTGTCTTGTTACAGAACAGATTTGTCCTGCAAAAATGAACAAACACCAGTGTGCTGCTGGGGAAGGAACTCACTTAAATCAGATTCTACCCCAGTGTCCCCCTATTTCTCCTATCTGTTATTTTTGGTGTCTTGTGTGCTAACACAAAGTACTTCAAATTGGGCTCAGTGTTGTGAGTTAATTCTTAACTGGTCATGACCAAATAAAATACAACCTTGATTTTTCAGAAATGATCAGCAGTACAAGTGGCAAGATCTGGGAGATACTGGATGGTCAATTAGATTCTCCAGTGATATAATAAAACATGTTTTCTTGGCAGGAAATAGAAACTAGTAAGGCAACTATTGTAAAAAGAAAAGACCAGTCGAGGAATAAGGAGGTTTGGTTGGTTGGTTGGGGTTTTTTATTGGAGAACTGATAAATTGTGGTGCATTTTTCCTTTAACAATACACTTGACATTTATCTTTCCCGTTCATATATAATTAATGGGGAAACAAAAGAGGAAAATAGTGTTTCACCTTAAGGTGTTTAGAATGACCCCACTTTTCCTCTTATTAAAGAAATACATGCTTTGTATGATTCCACTTTCTTACTTCTTATGCTGTCATTTATACCTGGATTAAGTGAATATAAAATGCTGCCAGGTGAGAAAAGTGTTGGTTTACATTCATTGTCCAAATGATTGTGTAAAGGAGCAAGGTGAAGGACGAGGTCTTTGTTGATTTTTTTTATTGGAAGCAAAATTAAGATAACCGTAAAAGGGAGAAGGAGAAATATAACAGCCCAAACCTCCTAACTCATGTGCTTAATCACAGGACACCTTTCTTGTGCATCAGCACCTCTCATGCCTGTACAGAGCTCCAGGAATATCATCAGTTCTTTAACACTCTTTACACTGGTAGCAGAAGGTGTAAAAAATAGGTCGAGTTTTTAATTTTTTTGTTGATCTTACAAAACTCATGAAGTTAAAAATGCACAGTTTGTTTTAGATTTGAGTACAAATAGGGATGAAACTGGGTGTCGGCCTTTTATATTTAAAAAAAAAAAAAAGGCAGTGCGCTTGGTATTTTATTTGGTTTTGGCTCCCGATCTGACTCAAATGTTTGTGTAAGAAAGGCTGCACTGAAAAGTGCAAAGTCAGGTCTTGGTGCGCCGCTCAGACGGGGCATGGAAGAAGGGGGAGGAATTGCTGTGATGCGTAAGGTTGATGTTTCCTGCCCATTTCCTACATCATGTTTCGCAAATCAAGTGACTGAAGTGGAGGAAACTAGGTACAGTTCCTTTGCAATCGCCACAAGCAGCTTCAGTAGAAAATAGGTTCATTTTTAAGAACTGGAGCTCTCTTCCTCCGAAGCAACCACAGTAGTGGGATGAAGTGTACTGGGCTGGGTACGTGCTGCACCACAGTGTGGTACTAGGAGAGACTCTACCAGAAATTTGGTTCAGGAAAGAAGTTGGCTCTCCATTAGGAGCTTGAGAATGGGAGACTTGTGAAATGCTTATTGATGCTTATGATCCGTGTTGGAAATACTGTTGAAGACCAAAACTAAGCTGGCAGGAGCTTTGCAAAGCAGTAAGGATGGAGGGAGGGGTTGCAGCCGTGGTTAACGCTTGGAAGTGCTCAAGTTAGTCCACTTGAACAAGTTGCATTCACTTCTACAAAGCAGTACCTGACAGCCTCTGTGCCAACATGAAATAAAATGGTTACCCTCAACCAGTTCTTAGTGGCTAACCTGTTTCAATCTCCACTGCGATCGCAGGCAGTCAGGGCTTCTCAGCTGGAGCTCAGCAACTTCCACCTGAGGGGCTGTCATTGCTTATAGAGGACAGTCATCTTACCATGCCAAAGACATCCCTGTTCACCAGCACTGAATAAGCCAAGGGGACTTCCTCTCAGTGCAGTTCAGCTTGAGATTACTGAGATGACCTGGGCACAGCACATGCAATGTCCTGCTGAGGTCCCAGCGCTGTGGGTCACATTAATGCAGTGCTCACCCACGCTGATTAGTCCCAGAGCTAGCTCAGTGAAGCTTTGGCTTTGGGATGTCCGCATCCCAGCGAGGGAATATGGTCTGAATCTATGAAGTGATCTCAAGCAGCTCTGTTGAAATGAGGTAAACCTCGCCCCTTTGGTCCAGGGTTAAACTAGTGCTCCTTCAATTCCCTTAACACACTGAAACTTGAAGGTGGACACAACCCCGCGTTTAGTGACAGATCAGAAAACTTCCAGCAAATCCAGACTTTTGTTCCTAGTTCGCAAGGCCCTTTCAGCTCCGCAGTAACGCTGCGTAGTGCCATCCGGACCTGACGGTTGTTTCCTGATCGTTACAGCAGTTATATCCTCACTAGGCCACGTAACTGTAACTGAAAGAGGAAGTTCCTCCCATTCTTTCAGAAAAAATGAAGAGCTACCCACCCTCACGCTCTGTATTTTAGGAAATTTCATAGTTCTTTCAGGTTTGCAAAGTTTGGTGCTGATGGTTGTGTGTGGCTTTCTTGGGCAGCTACTCGCCACCAGCTGCTATCTGCGCAAGTCGGATTCCTCCAACTCCTTCTCCTTGAAGGCTAACAGGGCATTTCCACAACCATGTTTGCTGATAGTTGAAGTCCTTTGAGGAGAAATGGCTGTAGTCTTGACAAATCACTGGGTTCAGTGATAGCTATGATAAGTTAATAGACAAAAAGAGGTTTTACCTTTGTTTTCCAACGGTGGGAGAAAAGCACATTCTTGGGCTTGAGAACTTTAAGGGAAGAAGTGTAATCCTTGTGGGTAAACTGAAATGTCATAACTAAAAGGGAACAACAGGGTTGTTTTTTTTTTATCCTAAGCTAGGTACATACAGTTTAAGTGTTCTGACCTTTCAAGAATGTGTTTGCTCAACTCCAGACATTGTGTCTGTATTAGAAAATGGAAGGGTAATTTACTGTTGATGTTCAAAAGTACGCAGTGAGTTTTCCTGTAATACTGCTTCTTAGTAAAGGCCAAGTCCTGCAACCCACAGTTTTCAGTTGAGGAGCCATGAGTAGGATGAGGATCATACCCCAGGATGGCAACTTTGCATCCTACGGGGAGGGGAAGCCTCAAATCCTTTAAAAATGAAGTTCTGTAAGAATGGGCTCTGAAAAAAAACCACAAAGTACCTGCAGGGTTCTATTCTTTTCTCCTTAACATGATGCTCATGTTACATAATGTGAACACTTTGAATGAATAGCCATGATATTCTTGATTGAACATGTGCTATGCTTAAAAGGAAAAAAAATAACTCTGACCAAAAAAAAGGAAGAAAAGCTGCAGATGTGTAGTGTAGACTTACTGCACAATACAGGCTGCTGCCTGGCCACTGCCTTCTGCACACCTCAGCCTTGTTCTGGTGCTGTTACAGAGCCAAGGGACACCCTCCTAGCCCTGCTGCTATATCTCTAGTTCTCACACCTCCCAGACATGCAGTCTGTGGTACGGTAGAGGAAGCTAATGAGCACAGTTTGTTTGGAAAGTCCCATTATCATGTAAAGAATTTCAGTAACAGAGCATTTGACAGCATGTAGTAATGGGAGAGAAGATAAGTGTAAATGGGGAAATGAGGACCCTGTTTGTGAAACACTCACAAGGTCTAAGGTTTTCCAAGGGTTTTCAGGTTATCTTGTTCCCTTGAAATTAAATTGGAGCCAAGCGTCTAGGCTCATCTGCAAACCTCAGCTAAGGTACTGCATGAAAAAAACCAGTTCCTTTACATAATTCCCTTCACTATTAGCAGGATCTATGGGATTCTATCAGTACTTCCTCTGTAAATCGAGGTATTGTGGGCTGTCTCCATACGCAGTTCCAGCTGGGTGTGGAAGGCATCTCAGATCGAAGCTTCAAAGGTCAGTCAATCTGATTAATACTGCTGTTCCCATGGTGAGTTCTTTCTCTCTTTGTGGTAAACCTGTAGTTTTGAAATGCCTCATAGAGATGACTCTAAAAACATTTCCTATGTACTCAGACTTGACCCAGCTCTTATAGCTGTGTGTTAGAACTGGTGGCACTGGTGCCGTTGGACATTCCTCTAGGGAATGAAGGAGCAAGCTTGGGGCCATGCCCTAGCCATCCAGGAGGTTCTATGAGGTAGTCCTGCTCCAGGCAGCACTAAGTTTCAGGCTCCTTTCTCTTCCCTGCAGTACATCTCCTTCCTAGAATTTTACAAAGAGACCAGGACCACATAAAGTATTCCTGAACCGAGCAGCATGCTTCATTCTGTGTATTCAGAACTGTCTCCTCTGTTATGACAGATAACTGCAGTCTGGCTACAAATTCTGTAACGGGGATTGGTAACCCTCCAGGATGATACTTGGCACTCAAGAGCTAACACATGTTTTTGTTACATGAGCATGAGTCTAATAAAATGGCTCACTGGTTTAATATGCCTCTTTGTAAAAACAAGACGCAGTTGGGTTTAGAAATTGTGATGATTTGGCACGTTCAATTATTAACTTCTCTTGCAGGGTTAAGCTTTGACCAGAAATTTGCCATGAACCCACGGGCACATCCTGCTAGGAAGCAACATGCAGAAATCCTTCACTGTCCTCCTTGATTTATCTGCACAGTGCAAACTCTGAGTGTAGAGCTGTATTTTCCCCGGAGGAAGTCAAGGCAACCTCCATCACCACTCCAGAGCAGAATGCTCTATGTTTTAATGTCTTAGCACTTTGATACAGTTCTGCTGTGCTCAAGACAATGCATCTAAGGAAAAGTTGGCAGGCCCTGAGCTGACCTGTCTGATTTCACCATGGTTTGGGAAAAAACTTGAATGCGGTGAAGAGCCATAGCTATGTTAGCTATGCAGTGTCCTGTGGGATTGTTTGTGAACACAGCAGCTAAAGATAGAAGCGCACCATAGAGATGCTAAAAATACTGTCCAACTCTACAGTGGTTGTTTAGCATTTGGAGCGCTATAGTTGGCCTTACGCAGACAAAGGGAAGATGCCGTTTTGCATTTTGAATATGCAAATGAAATCCTGATCTTGTAAATGTGCAATTATATGCTCGAATCTAAAAAGACCGCCTGTATTCCTGAAGTTAAGCATTGGCAGGATTAAGAGTTTAATCAGTCAAATACGGTGTCATCAGAAGTTAGTGTGATTGCATGGCCCTGTGGAGACTTTGCTTCAAAAAACAACAAAAAAAATCACATTGCGTGATTAAGATCAGATTCTTACATTCCACATGTTGATACTTGGAACCGTGTTGTCTGATAAATCATCTCTTATTAACACAGTAGGTTGCAAACAGTTTCTTCTTTACATTTATATGCATGATTTAGTAAACAGTATTTTAATATCAGTGGGAACACATGCTATGCTTCATGGCTTTCAACTGTGTGACCTTTAAAAGCAGAACAAAGGCTTAGAAATTAGAGTTTACATAAAACTGAGAAGTGTAGAAAGCTTGAAAGGCTGTGTAATTCACTTCTGCAGCAAGAACACCATTTTCTCTAACACTGTTTGTACAAGTCAGCATTTATGTTGTCAATTTGCAGTGATGAATGTGTGATTAGCATTGCTTCTGGAACAGAGGGGAACCCGTATCTATAGCAAGTCGAGAGGTTCTCTGGTTAAAAACCAGGTAACTTAAGCATTGTGTTTTCTGCTGGAGAGAATGTCTCCAAATCCTGTGTATTTTTAATTTGCTTCTTTAGTTAATAATAATCAAAGAAAAAAGTGTGAAATCCCATCGCCGCTGAAGTCAGTATCCCAAAATATTTATATCCTTGAGGCCAGGATTTTAATGGCTTTATACCGGATGGGGGCTTCAACGGTGGGGTGACGGGCTGTGTTTGATTTGGGGTTTTTAGTATCACCGTTTTGCAGTGTCCCAGGGTAAGGAACAGACACCGTTAAAAGAGTGAGTGTGGTAGGAGCCAGAGCTGAATGTGCTGGTCCCGTCGTCTCACTGGGCCAGGAGGAAGGAAGCCTACAAATAATTGCCAGTGAACTGTGTTCCTATTCCAGTTAACACACACTGAGAATAGTGGTGTTACTGTGTAGGTAAAGATGAAAGTGGTATGCTAAAATGAAGTAGTCAGAAACAAATTAAATATTCACTACCAGGCTCTTCTGCTTTACAAAACATTTCTGCTTCTGGCTGTCTAAAGACTTCTCTTTACACCCACGTTCAGTGGGAGACTCACTAGATTCATGATCTTTTTACTCTTAATTAAGACTTGCTTTTATGGTTCCATATTAATCAATATCCTGTTTATTGTTTCGTTTTTGAGAGGCAGAGGACCATCCAGGAGGCTCACAAAGGCTCCAGATGAATGTAAAGGACAGGAGCCGTTCAGGACCTTTCCTTTCCTTGCCCTTTTCAGAGTAGTGCTCCAGTTTCTGATACCACTTAGGAGAAACTTCAGGCTGCTCTTTTAAATGTTTTGCCCCCTGCCAAGCCTAGAGGAGAGCTCTGGATGCAGAAATGCCTTGGTTTCCAGTGCAGGAGGTAAGCAGACGGCCGCTCAGCAGTCGGGCGTCAGGCTGCACAGGGTTAGCGCTCAGGTGCAACCGCATGCGTGAGGTTGGAGCTCTTATTCTTTGGGGGAGTAAATGTGAGTACTTCAGCTGCTGACACAAAAAAAAACCAAACCTTTTTTTTTTTTTTTTTTAACTGAAATCCCATTGTTTCTTACTGTTCTGAGAATTTGAGAGCTTTTTGGCCCCAGGTTTGACTTAATTGAAGGTGCTGCCTCCAGGCTGTTAATTCCTCAACCATGCCTTTTGACAAAATGTAACCTGTAGTTTGATAAAACTGTAAGAGTAGGTCTTCAGGATTAAAAAAAAAAATAAATAATGGAATATGTAACAGAAAAGAAGTGTCAGACTGGGTTTTATCTGGTTATCTAATAAATGGCAAACCTAGCTGATTATTTAAGAACATGTACAGGCTGTTTCTTATACTTAGCTCCTGTTAACTTGTGGTCATTGTGCCAGTGTTAGGGGCTGAAAAAGAAGGGAGAAAATTTTCTCACAAATCCCAGTAGACCCAAGTAGCAAAAACATCACTTTTTGCTCAGTGGAGAGGATCTGCAATTCTCCAGCCTAGCTATTGCCGTGAGAAATTAATGTAGTCTACAAAATTACTGCAAAGTGTTCCATAGGACTTTGAAATTAATGGACTATAAAAAAAGATATAAAACAATACTGCTGGTATTAAAACTGAGGTAAGATGAGGTAATACTGATGGAAAGGCGTTGAGTCTCAGATTGATCTTGATTTACGGCCAGATATGAAAGAAATGCTCTTGTACTACAGCTTAAAAACTGAGAGGCAGAGAGCTTGTTCTATCTTCAGCTGTCTAGTTAATAACACTTGTCATTAAATGGAATGTGGAAGTTACAGCCAAACAATATGCGTGACGTGATTGCTGTAAGTCTTGAGATGACTAATTAAGAGGCATCTGTACAGAGATCTCCTGCTAGCACTACAGCACAGGAGCAAGCAGTAGTCCTGTTCCTCCAGATCCATTTGTCAACAGCAATTTTTCTCCTGGAAAAAAATTCCATTTTAACAGTGCCGTTAATACTGGAAGCAGATGAACTGCTAAGGAAAGACAAGATGGGAGGGCTCTGAACATTTGTTTTGATAGGGCAGATCTCTGTTGGTGCCTTCTAAATGACACTGGTAATTCTGTCTGACCTGAAGAGTAGCAAAGCTACTGGTTCAGGGTGGTTTTTTTCTTTTTTTTCTTTACAGTGTATGTTACTTGGTCTATTGCATGGGGCTGGCTTGTGCGGGATGGCAAAATAGGTATACTATAGAATCATAGAATGGTTTGGGTTGGAAGGAATCTCTAAGGCTCACCTGGTCCAACCCCCCTGCAGTGAGCAGGGACATCTGCAACTAGAGCAGGTTGCTCAGAGCCTCTTGAATATCTCCAGGGATGGGACCTCCACCACCTCCCTGGACAACCTGTTCCAGTGTTCCACCACCCTCATGGTAAAGACCTTCTTCCTATATTCTTGGCTATGTTTTCTTTCTCCTTGGAACTGATCCTACATTGATCTCTTTACATGGACGTTAGTGAAGGTGCCTATAATTTTACCCAAGGGTAATTAGAAAAACCTTGTTCACAAACTTGCTGCTGTGTAGCCCGTAGGATGATCCTGTTTACAGCAGGATATAGGTCACATATATTTCTGGTATTACGAGTGTAACTGCATTCACACCAACCAGTATGAGAAAATCATGTCTGTAGTATTTCCTTCCCTTTTATTTTTGGTTAATATTTAGAAAAAGAAAACAAAAACCCCAACAGTTAATACCTTAGGCTCTTGGTAGTCCAGGTTGAATTTCCTGTTAGTTTCTGTGGTTTAAGTTTATTGTAAGATCACATCTTTCCGGTTTTGTATCGTCATGTTGTTTTGGACTTTTGTGCTTACCGGCTAAGCGGAGCAGTTCTGAGTATTCGCAGCCAGGATTGCTTCCTCCGCGGCACAGTGACTTGGGGAAGAAGGGCACATAGACGAAAGAAAGTGCCAGGCCTGCAGTCACCATTTAAAAGTTCATGTATATTCAGTGGTCTAGCGAGAGACCTGTTGTACTGCAGCAATGTAACAGGGAAGGGGAACTGATCATAGCTCTGGAGCAGCAGTGTGGGCAAGTCAAACCTCTTGTGGTTGGCTCTGGAGACGTGCTCAGGGTGCATCTGTCAGTCCAGGTCCAGGTGGTGCATACAGACATGGCAGCAAGTGTCCTGTTGGTTGCTGTATTTTTGCACTCACAACAGCAACCATTGCACTTTTATTAAGGGACAGCACACACCTTATTTTCTTCTCTCTCTTTTAACACGGCTTGGGGTTTTCCTGAATTTGTGAGGGAATAAATGGAGAGGATCAGAATGAGCAGTGAGAGTGATGGGGCAAAGGAGCCCAGCATGCTCCCGTCAAGTCAACTGATGTTTCTTGTGCTGGTGGGAGATCAAATTCTACAAATGCAGCAGGGGTGTTCAGGAGGTGTTCTACATGTGCATAGCCTAAGTAGCAAGTTCCAATCTGTTTTTTTACTTGTCTTAAAGATGTTAGATTTCATATTGCCACTGCAAATTGTAAATTGGGAGAAACTATAGTTCCAGGTAAAAATAATCCACATAACACATACAAGCTTGCTAATAACCAATGTCCTTTCATGGTTAAAATGAGTGCTTACATCTCCGGTTCCTCTTCCTACATCCTCCCTTACCAGTTGCTGATTTCCATAAGCATGATGAATAGAAGGAAATCCACCCCGTGAATTTTCCCTGTTCGTAATCCTTTCTCCACTACCACACCTCATTACAAATGGATCTGCCACCTTTCCAGCCTACAAGTACCCGGTCAGACCCCAGAGCAGACTTCGGGTGCTCCTTAGCAGAGGAGTTGGGATGTTGCTATTTTTAAGCATAGTGAAACACTTCTCAGATAGCTTGCAATCACAATGTGATCTCTTTCCTGACAATGTGAAATGACAACGTTATGTCCATCCATGCTGAAATTGCTTGAAATCAGAAAGGGTCAAACAGCCTAAAGCAGTAGGAAGGATGTGATTTTAGCTTATGTTTAATCTTAGTAAGGAGAAAGTGAATAGAGTCGTAATTGCTTGAACCTCCTTCAGTTCTCCTTGTAACATGAGATGTGACTTTGCTAAAGCATAATTTATGTTCTTCATAGTCATGGACTGCTTGGCTACTCACTGGTCAGCAGGAGGCAGTTTTTCTTGGATTCAGATGTATAACGTGAGTTCCTGTTACCAAACTGCAGCCAGCTTGTAGGAGTGGAAACTTGCAGATGTGCTAAATGCGCTGAATGCAGTGCCGCGTTCTGCTGTAGTTAAATGGGATCTTTGCCCGTGAGCATTTGGGTTTCGTTGCTCATGTGCAAGCCAGCCTGCTACCGAAAACAGCACGTCTGGTAGTTCAAGCAGGGCTGCAAGTCACTGCTGCCATTTGAAAGGTAATATTATAGCAGATCCACTTCCTAGCCTCCAAATACACGGTCAAATTCTCGTCTATTTTGTCGTGCATTGTCCTCAAAGACTAACAGGACACTGAAATCTATCTAGAGTGTGGATAGACGAGCGATAAGAGAGCACAAACCTTTCCAAATTGTGTATTTAAGGCACAGGAGGAAAAAAAAATAGTGAAGTTTTCTTGTTTTACATGGAAAATTGCCAGTTTCATTTTCTCATTACATGACTGTTTTTGTCAGAACAGATAGAAACATTTTGGGCTGATGGGCAGATAGCTCTCGCTGAAGCTTGTTGAAGCCACAGAGACTGAAGTCTTGATCGCTGAATGCTGCAAACAGTTTGCCTCTGGCAAATACATGCTTCCAGTTTTGGCAGTGTCTAGTGTTTGAAAGAGACAGAGCGATAGCTTCTCTGGTCAGCTCAGCTGAACAAGCCCTAGACTCAGGGTTTATGCTATGCAGAGGGGAAAAACCAGTTTGCAATATATCTTGAAAAAATACTGGGGAAAAAAGAGACTTCTACTCATCTCGGGCTGCTGAGTTGCTCACCCCTTCCACCAAAAATTAAACACGCTCTCTCTGTCAAAATAATTCCAGTATGCCACATCTCAGCAGCCTGTTGGTGACCTGGATTCCCCAGGTTTCTGAGGTTGCTCTGAAAAGCTTTGTGCAAAGCTGCACCTACACTAGCAAATCCCAGTGTCTGTGGTGAGACTGAATTTTCCCCCATGTCTCCTCATCTCCTTGTACCATCATTTCTCTTTTTGCTTCAGTCAAATACACCGAAAAGCCAACGCCTGGGATTTTCCAGGAGTTACGAGGGTCTTGAGATGCCCAGTGAAAGGTTATCTGACTCTCTTTCTGGATATCCTCGTCATGAATCCGTAGATGTCATATTATTAAATCAAGAAGTGTCCAGCAAAGATGGTGCATGCTGGAGATGGGGAGGGGGACTAGCCCCTGACGCAGAACGCGAATCAGACTCTAGAGACCGGTTCAGAATGGCAGTGTCCCACTGGGCTTGATTCTCGCCTGAAGAAGCTGCGTAGGTGTGGGAATCGCTGCTGTAGGTTGGATCTCTCAATGGCAGTGAGTGGGGTGGGGTGGTTGCCGATCAATAATCAGCACCCTGCGGTTGCTGTAAATCAAGGCTTGAATCTCTGACAGGCTGCAGAAGCCAGGAAGAGGCACAGAAATACCTCACGTAACGTTTTTCCTCTCTCTCATTTCTGTGTTACGTTGACCAAAATAGGAATCTCTGCTTAGATTTAGCTTATTTGTGGTGGAGTGACGATCATTGCAAGGCCGGAGAAATAAGGCTCTCCTGAGCAAGCTGTGGTGACTCTTTTCTCCCAGATATGATGCAGGCGAAGGAGCAAGTGGTGGATGGAGAATTAATAGGGGCTGGCAGCAGGGCCATAGGGCAGTCTGGCTCACATGGAGAGCTGGGGTGGCAACTGGGGACAGCTGATCTATTACAGAAAGGAGGAAGGCTGAGTGACAGTGAGGCAGGGTGCCTGTTCAGTTGGCTATTAAAATCCGATGGAATGACCACAGCATACATTTATTAACAATTTGATCTCTCTAGTTCAGTTTTTGCCTCTTCCAGCCTTCCATTTTCCCTTCATTAAGAAACAGTAAATTACTCAAGGCCAACACCACTCCTGAGTTTGGAAAGCACCTGACACCAAAGTCACCCGAGCGGGCAACTTCAGAGAGCTCAGTCTAGGAGAGGGTGCAGCCAAGGACTGGTTTCGCTTGCCCAGTCTGCCTTTTCTTCCTTGCACAAGACAAGCCTGCAGAGCATTCTGCCCACACGTAAGGACTTGGTTCTGTGTGAAGAGCTAGCGTCAGATGTTTGTAACCACAGCTGTATAGCTTCCTTGGAAGGAGCAAGGTGAACAGGTATTACTTATTCTTGTTATACTGCCGTGGCAAGCTCGCAGCACTACTCATTTGTAGCTTGGGTCTTTCCCAGAAAGGCAGCCTGTTGGTTTTGAGAGGCTAGTAGTGCTGAGAGGATGGCATTCTTCACTTCTAAAAGCAAATCTGAGATAATGGAGAACTTATAATTGGATATTCCTGGAACAGGAGGGCCTGCTGTTGTTTCCCAGGTATTCCCAAACCGAAGTTAGCCTGTGCGTGCTGACGCATTTTAATGAATTTTGACAAGGTCGCAAGAGCCCCTTTGCTACTTGTCTGCTTTGTCCTTGCTTGCACATATGAATGAAGCTTTCCCATCCTTAGCCATAGAGAACCTCCAGCCAGCTTGTGTGTGTGTGTGTGTTACATGCTTCTAAAACATTTCACTTCTCAGGCATTCAGTTTGAAACAGAGCTGCCCAATATACAAATCAGCAGAGAAAGAGGGAGAACATGTTTTGGTGCTCTTCTCATTTCTGTTAATTTTGTCAAATAGCGTAAGCCCTCTCGAAGAAGAGGAGAAAGAGTTAGGATAAATCAGCTCCTCCCTGAGAAATCCAGGGCCAGATGAAGGAAATCAGCAGGAGAAATGTTTTCAGTAGGGGAAGAATCTAGAAAAGGATAGATAGTTGTTAAAGAGATGGTCTTGAGGTGTCTGAGAGTACTGGATGAATGATCTGCAGCAAGCAGTGTCTCGAGTTAGATCAGGAGCTCTTGGTGCTAAAAGTTACAGTGCTTCAGTGATGATCTCAGTGATGAAATACTGTCGTCTAGTTTTTTCAGTTGCAATGTGCGTGAAGCAGAGGGCAGATGACATCCAGGCATCCCTTCTAACCAAAATTGTTATATCTTTTCTTCAGTTGCTTTAAGGACAGTATCCCTCTCTGAAATTTGAGGTTGTAGTCAAATCTATCTTAAGCAAAAGCAATGCTACTAAATCGTGTGGAGTTACACCTGCCTGCACTGCAGGAAATTGGTCTCCTGGATTTTATGGTCCTTGTGCAGATACTCACCTGGGAAACACGAGTGTTGCTTTTCAAGAGAACGTGACACCCATCAGATTTCACTACCTTTCTTACAGCCAGGCTTCTCACATGGGCTAAGCAACAGCATCCTATGTAAAAATCCTGTCCTCGTTTTGGAATGCTCATACTATCTGAAAGCTATGGCCTTTTTTT
>WEIS01038076.1:648-42032 GCA_013389965.1 Todus mexicanus | reverse complement strand
GGGTACGCTCTGAAAATAGTCCTGCCACAGACAAGCTATAGAAATAAAGTTTTCAATAACCTAAAATAAGATGCAAATCCTAGGATTGTGAAATTTCAAAACACAGGCAGACGCTGTATGCCAGCCTGACCTTCTGACTGTGTAGCAGATAATAAAAAGAAGTCTTCCGCAAACCTGCTTGCGATGAATAGATAAAAAGGGGTTGGCCCACATTCAGAAATGAGACTATTTAAGCAAGCTGGGGCTATGTCATGGAATAAAATAAAAGTCAAAAGGAGCTCAGGCTCACTGGAAAACACAGAGCTTTGACAATTCACATTTTTAGGGGTCTGCCTTTAGGCGTTTAGATTAGGGCTGGACACAAGCAGTACAACCTCTGAAGTGATTTTCACTTTGATAACAAATTGGGCAAATCATCAAATGACAGGTTATCTTGGCTGCCAGAAGAGAAATGAGACAAGCAGGTGCCATCCGTGTGCCAGCAGTTTCACAGGGAAGGAGAAATGTCCATTGTAAAAGGCATGTCTGAAATAAAATCACTCCCACCAAATCCAGAGAGGTTGAACTGAGCAACTAATTTCTTAAATGAGTCTGTGGTTAATGTGCATTCAGGTTTGCTGTTTTAAGGGCTCGAGTAGAAGTTAGAGGCAGCTGAACCTCAGAGCACTCGTCATGGTCATGCTTGTCTTCTCAGCTAGCGTGACCCTGGTATTTAGAGTTCACTGAAGAAGATTGTACTCCATCTAAATGTTTACGGCTGCGATCAAGTACCACTGAAATTGAATGCTGATCACGTGCCTGCCAAGGGTAGATTTGGAGATTAAAATTGGACATAAACATTATAGCGCTTTGGAGGAAGCGAGCTCACTCAGCGCAGATGAACAAGGTTGAAAAATGCTTTTGCAAGTGAGTCCGAGGGGGTTGCTGCAGCATCCTCGGTCCGTTGTCATCACAGAGTTAAGAACAGACACCAAACTCGAAACAATTTGGCAGAAATGATAGTCGGACCAGTCGAGGTCTGTCATCAGCATACTGGCCGCTGCGAAAGAGTGATTCAATAGGAAGACACAGACAATTATCAAAGACTAATTGCTTATTGTTGATAGAACTATATTTTAAATGTGTTTTTCTTTTTAATTGCTTTTGGAGTGAATGAAGTGTCCTTAATTCAATTGTAAAATGTTTGGGAATGGGAAACCTGCCAGGAATTGGGCAGCTCAGAGGTCTTGTGAAAGCAATTGCCTCTTTCACTAGCTTATATTCATGTTCTGTCATCCCATCCTCTGCCAGCTTTCCTGTTTTCGGGTTCATGCCCCTGTGTTAGCTGAAGGTCTCAGGGTTCTTGGGTTCTAGCTGCACTAGTTTGTTTATGTATTTTCCTGTATTTTTCATTCATTCCCATCCAACGGCCTTGAGCCAAAGAGGAGCTGAACTCTTCAGGTCCATGAGGGTTTGAGATCAAGGGCACTTTCTGAGACAGGACCAGCAGTGGTTGACTAGGTGAGGTATTGGTGTAATTGGTGTGATTTGAGCATATTACAATACAAACACCTGCATGCCTCTGAGCTCTGTTACTATTAACTGCAGTAAAATTATGCAGGGGATGGATTTGGCTCAGTATTATGTCAGGATAACAATGAATGAACATGAGGATGTTATTCCAAGCTCAGATGCTCAGGTTTGATGTGAGGAGCAGATACAAACCACATGCAGAAGGTTTTATGCAAAGAGCTCTGAGGCTCTTGTGTTACTAAATAACCATTCAGCATTTTCATGATGAGAGTGGCAGGGAACATGGTTTTTATATTCATAGAAAGATCTTTTGTATGGATGTATTCAGCTCTGAAAATACTGCAGGACCTTGTAATGGACAAGCAAACATAACCAAAGCTGCATCTCTATGTGTAAATAATTTGCATGAATGCTTTAGAAAATGAAAGGGACCTGATCTACATGAGGGAGAACAAGTGGGAAGAGGAGAAACCAGAAACAGTGTTTTGGTTCATGTACTGGGGGAAATACATAGAAAAAAATCACAGAGCCTGTTGTCTCAACTGAACATGTTACTTGCCAGCAATCGACTGAACCCCAAATAACAAGCTGCTAAAACTGTTACTGACCTGGGATGCAGCATGAAGGGAGAGATGGATCTTGCTTGTTTGGAGACAGGCAGGATCTGCTTGCTCTGTACATAGTATTTGCCTGTAACACAAGGGTTTTTTCCATTCTGGTCTTTCTATCATCTGCATAACATGTTAGAGCAGAAACAGAATTGATCAATTTATTTATAAATTAATGATTAATATGTATATGTATATATCTTTGTTTTGTTAGATAACTTGCAAAATCCTGAACAAATATTCTTGCAGAAGACAACAGGGGGCAAAAAAAAAAATTAATTAATAATTCTTCCTGACAGCATGGCTGGTTCTTTCCTTGCTCTTTTAAGGCAAATAGAAGTAAAGCTGTGGGCTGGGCAGAGATTTTAATCAGCACTTTAGGTTTGGTGAACACAGAGAAACTGAATGATTCTGTGAAACCTTCACTGCAGCAGCTCTGTCTTGGGTTCTTCGTCTTTGGCTTTCCTCCACTGAAGTATCTGATGAACATTACCTAGAGATGTCAGTGTTCTTGCTGCTCCACTCGCCTCCTCAGATCACAGCTCTCCCAGTTCACAGCCCAAGATGAGTAAAAGTAGTATTTTGAAAGATTCTATCATAAAAAAACAATGGTTGATTGACTAATATTCCCTGAACTATCACAATACAGCTGACCAAGGTTTGCCTTTCTGGGCTTGAATATCATTTTATCTTTTGTGTGAGAAATATTTACTCCTTTGGGCATCTCTTGCCTTGAGTTTTGTTGACCAACTTGGTTGTGCAAAGCTATGCCTCTGTGAGGTGTTTACTCAAAGTCTTGAGCAGGGTTCCCAGCTGCAGTGAATGGCAGGAGCATCTGCATCCGCTGAGGATCCAACATCCAGTTTAAAAGCAAATACCCAATGGAAATTTCTCTGTCCCCCACTGTAAAGATGAACACAAACACCCTGCCTTCCTCTGCAGCCTGTTTTTTAAAATCAACCCAAACTTCAGCGAGGAGAGTAGATGTTGCTGGAATAGGTGTTTCCTCTGAGATTAAACACGTATTTGTATGCGGCTTTCCAAATTGAAGTTTCACCTTGGCAAACAGGGACTTATGGGCAGAAACGCAATTAGCCATGACTCAGGCCTCTTGACATACATGTGAGCCAATGAGTTGCAAGTGCTCACATGGAAACTTGACAAAGTAGCAAGAACAACTGACTGTGTGTTGATATGAGCAGAGTAGATGACACATGATGTTAATAATGTTTGGTATTCATTTCCAAGCTGCGCCTTTGGGTGATGTAGTGCATCTGGCAGGTGATGGCAATTGATGCAATAGTGGTTGTCTTTCTCTTAGTAACATTCGTTCTCTTTTCTTGAGAGTTTTTGAGATCCTGAAAGAAAGGCACTATAAGAATTCTGAGGTATTATTTTCACCTGGTGGTCTCTCAGACTTCCTGTGGTGTCAGTAAGCTTCACTTATCAGCTGGGCCATGAAGTAGTTTTTTCAACTAAAAGATTAATTCATACTGATCCTAAAAGGCTTGGCTAAGGCTATCAGTGAAGAAGCGAGGCTTTCCAATCAATCTTCTCAGTGGCTTGAATCATCCTCATCCTTTGCCTTCCAAAATGTGTTGAACAACATTTTTTCCCTTGGTACAATAATCCCTTAGAGAAGGTCCTAGAGATAAAATAGAGCGGTCCTGTGCCTGTTCATGGGTGCGTGGCAGAGAACGTGTCTTTGCTTTTTCGTGGCCATCAGGCATTGCAGGGCCATGTTGGCACCCAAGGATGCCAGCATAGGGAACACGTGTAAGTAAATGAGCAGGAAAGGAGGGAGGGGGCAATAAAATGTTTTTTGGCTTATTGAAGTATTTTTTTAGAAGGATAGAATCCCAGAATACCGGGTTGGAAGGGACATCAAGGATCATCTAATCTAACCTTTCAAGGTAAAGAAATACTGTTTAAATGAGCTGGCTCAGCACCCTGTCAGCCTGAGTCTTAGAAATGTCCAGTGTGGGGGAATCCACCACTTTCCTTGGGGGATGATTCCAGTGGCTGATTGTTCTCATGGTGAAAAATTTTCTTCTAGATTTCAATGAGAATCTCCCCAGGAATAACTTGTGCCCATTGCCCCTTGACTTTTCCGTGTGACTCCTTGTGAAAAGGGAGTCTCCATCTTCCTGGTAGCCACCCGTTATGTACTGGAATATGGTGATGTCTCCCCTGAGCCTTGTCTCCTCAAGGCTGAACAGAGTTCTCTCAGCCTTTCTTCATATGGCAGGTCTTCCAGTCCTCTGATTATTGTCATGGCCCTTCTCTGGATATACCTTCTAGTAAGAAGGAGATCGCTAGGTCTTTGTGCTTTTTTTGACCTGACAGCCAGAGTTTACGCTTGCACTTTTTTTTCCTGTAATTTATATGTGCCGTTTGCATTAAACTCAGTCCTTCTAATTTTCTGAAGTGCTGTTTCCCTTGCGTCTGAGTCTTTGGAGGATGGAGATAGGGCCACCACTGTCTTCTGTGCTGGTGACTGTGTCTTCTGATTCAGAGCTCCTGTCTGCTGAAGCCAACAATGATTCACTCTCACAGCAGTGGTGTGAGCAGTCTCAGCTTTTCTACGCCATCTGTGTGAGTGAGCTGAATCTGCAGAAATGAGACCCTGTACACATGGCTTTTCCTCTGTTCAGGGATGAAAATATTAAAGCAAATCCGTATGGTCCGTGAGATGTTTTCTGTGTCAGGAAAGGAGTAAAACTGCCTGTCAAACCAAGCTGTTCTCTCTGATGAAAGGGGGCTGGTTTTAAACACTTCTTTCCATAGTATTTTGCACGCCAGCCATGTGTGTTTTCTCATCTGACATCTCGTTGAGATCCTTGGCTTCAGTGCTGCAGGAGGGTAGGGGGAAGGAAATAATTTCTCAATATGTACACAAGCACATGTGCACACACACGCTCTTAAATAAATCTCAGATGAATTGATTTTATTTTTATTTTTTTCAGAAATATGAAAGAAAATTCATCTGGTTGAGCCAGACTTAATTGCTTCCCTTTTGTTTGGATTTTCTATTTTCACATGAAGATATTAGGAAGCAATGCTCTGAGCTATTATTAGATACAAAGGTGGAGACGGAGGGCAAAGGGTTCATTTACAGTTCCTACAGCAGAGCATTGAATTTTAAAGCGAAAAGGCAAGCTGATGAGCAGCTTGAAAATAAAAGTCTTCCATTTACCTTACCGAGTATTTCCGAAGGCTCAGGCTGGTCTGGGGAGCTACACTATTCATGCAGCTGTAAGACCAGTTTGACTGGAGGAACAACAACAACAAAATGTATTTTTACTTTATTTTTATTTTTAAATGAAGGCGCTTACCTTGCAGGGAGAAGCTTGAAAACATAAAATGATATAAAGTAATGAGTTGCTATAAATGCATTTCCTTCGAAGGAAGCAACTGGATGTCTTTTCTGTGGCAAGAAGGCGGGAAGCATAAAGGTTATCCACATGCATGTATTTTTGTGTTTGGAAAAATTCAAGGCATTTAATCCCAGATAATGAGATATCGTTATAACCACTACTTCACCTCCATGATGTAAGGTGCAATCCTGCAAGAAGCAATTTGATCATGTTGGTCAGGAGAGCCTATAACATTAGAATGTGCTATTGCAAAGGAAATCCAATGTCAAATAGGTTTTCTAGCCCTTTCCTAAAATGCAATTCTAACTTCCTTTCAGAGAATCACAGAGTTAAACGATGGTTGAGATTGGCAGGGACCTCTGGAGGTCATCTGGTCCGACCTCTGCTCAAGCGAGACCCCCTAGAGCCACTTGACAAGGACTGTGCAGACAGCTTTGGAGTATCTCTGTGGATGGAGACTCCAAAACCTCCTTGGGTGACCTGTGCCAGTGCTCGGTCACCCTCAGAGTGAAATAAAGTATTTCCTGATGTTCATAGGGAAGCTTCAGTGTTCCTGGTTGTGCCTGATGCCTCTGGTCCTATCACTGGACACCACTGAAAAGAGCCTGGCTCTGTTCTCTTTGCATCCTCCCTTCAGGTCTTTACATAGATTGATGAGATCCTCCCTGCGCCTTATCCTTTCTAGACTGACAAGTCCCAGCTCTCTCAGCCTTCCCTTGTAGGAGAGAAGCTCCAGTCTCTTAGCCTTCTTCATAGCCCTTCAATGGACACTCTCTACAGCACGTTCATGTCTCTCTTGTACTGAGGAGCCCAGAACTGGGCACAGTACTCCAGATGTGACCTCACCAGTGCTCATGTTGTCAAAAACTGGACATCTCCTTTGGAAACGAAAATTTTGGCACGGGGACTGTTCCAACTGAGAGACTAGCACTGGGATTTGGTAGCTGCAGCTTGAGCTTTGTGCTCGTTCTTGTAACTGCTGCTGCATTTGGGCAGCTTTGGTCAAGGAGGGATTTTCATCTCTGTAGCTTGGCTTTCCTGATCCGACCTCTGGAATAAATGTACCTTTCTGAATTTGTTTCTTCTTTGGCATTAGCAGGTTTGGGGTTTTTTTCCCAGTTGCTGCACTAAGGCTTGTTCATTTTGCCAAGCTAAAGGGCATCGTGAGAACATGCATCATTTTGTAGTTTTTTGTCTAAGGCCACAATATAAGTAAAAAAATAAATAAATTAAAAAATTGCTTTGATGTATTTTTTTTTTCTGTGAAAGCTCCAAAAGCATAAAAATAGTGTCTTTTCTTGAAGAGAGGATATTACTAATGTAAATCCGATGCTGTTGGCAGAGGAATAATATGCTGTATGTCATAAGGCGAATGATTGAGGAGGAGCTGGAGTGATTGAAATGCCTCATGGGCGTGTGAGATTGTGAGGACAGGTATTCACACAGAGGATCCTTTCTTACACGTGCCCAGGGCTTTCTGTTATCTCTGAACATGAACCCATAGTGAAATAGAAATGTTCCTGTGTTAATAGTGTATTGGAGATAACCCTCAACTGAAAAATACAGTAATACTGCACAACCGGGAACCCTTTCAGAGCAGGGAATTGGACTAGAAATTTCATAGTGTGTTGGTAATGAAACATTTTGGGTTCCATGTAAGCAAATGGGCAAGGTTAGTGGACACATTACTCTGGCTGTCACTGACCCAGCAGTAACCAATTCAGAGGCTTTATATTTTCTACTGTCCCGGTAAAGGAAAAAAAAAAAGTAGGAAGTTAAAAATAGAAATCCCAGAATGAATTAATGCTCAAAGAGTGAGCAAGCTTATAGTGCTGCTGTATAATTTTAAAATGTCTTCTTTTTTTTTTCTTATAATCCGGACTTTAATATGTGTATTACATTGCAAATTCTGGCAGTGTCTGTCGTGCTCCAAAAGGTCATATCCACACAGGAGGATTTATTCTGGCTGTAACATGTGAACATGGGCACCCAGCCCTGGATGGACCTAGCTACCATTTGTATTGATGCTTTTTGTTTGTATTTGCCTTCATCCAATGATGTTGACTTACAGGATAAGCACGAGAAGTTGTCTGTGGCTTTGGCCTTCAAGGCAGGAGGTTAAAAAAAATCTTCTGTTGCCTGTATATAGATCAGAATCAGTTTTTTTCATCGCTCTTTCCACACCTATGGACAGATATCAGACCTTCATAAGCTACTTTATGCCAGTAGTTTCTCTGCAACACTACCCTACACCACACTGCAGCATTGGGTTTTCTTTCTGAAGGTTGTCATGCACTCTTGGTTTCACTGAAGTTACTTTTTCTTGTTAAGTTGCCTATTGAGATTAATACAGTTTCTCGAGCAGGAGTCCAACATAATGTGGAATTGTTTTCTTGATCTGCAGATATCCTTGTTGACGGCAAGCTTTGCGACTGTGATATCGTGGTGAACTGCAAAGTGGGAGACCCCATCCCGCTGGAGGTGAAGCTGACCAACTGGAGCAAACACAGCGTGGGGCCCTTCGCTCTCACCATGACGCCCTACCAGGATTATCAAAATGGGGTGCACAACTATGAGCTGCAAGACGTTATCACCTTTGTGGGATCCAACACCTTCTACATTGATTCGGTAGGTCCTTCTGTCAGACGTATCACTATTTTGGATGACATGCACTTGCAGAAAAGGGCTTTGTTATTCAATCATGCATTTTAAGGCAGATTAATTTTTGGAAAGCGCCACAATTATGGCAGCTATTGCTCAGGACCAGAGGAAATGGATGCAAGCTGCGCCAGCAGAGGCTTAGGCTGGATATTAGGAAATATTTCTTCACTGGAAGGGTTATCAAACATTGCAGTAGTCTGCCCAGGGCAGTGGTGGAGTCACCATCTCTGAAGGAAGTTAAGCAGCATGTGGATCTGGTGCTTAGGGACCTGATGTAGTGGTGAGCTTGCAGTGTTGGGATGAAGGTTGAACTAGGTGATCTCGAAAGCCTCTTCCAACCAAAGATATTCTGTGATTCTGTAATGGTGCTGCTAGGTTTGCGGATACAGAATCGTGTCTCTGAAATGGTTTAAGGCTGTAATTCCCCATCATGGAAATCATCAGTAGACGATCAGAGACAGTAACTTTGGGCCACTCCAGATCTGACTGAATGTAAGTGGGTAACCTAAATAAAATGTTTAATACCGTATTGTCAGCCTTGCCGATATGGTATTGTTGAGTGCAGCACACTGTGCCGCCTGCAGTAATAGATTTTAAGTAACTTTTTCTCTTTAGTCCATAAGAAATATTCCCCAGGCTGAGACAAGGCACTCAGCAAATCTGTTTTAGTCAGGTCCTGAGGAAATGCAACAGACTGCAAAAAGAAAATGCTAAACATTAATGACCAGTCTGATGAGCCGGTTCATTTCACTGTCACTTAGCATACTGTTATAAAACCATAAAGAAAAATGGAAAACAAGCTTAAATTGAGACAAAGAAGTCCCTTTTTAGAACGATGGAGATTTTGCTTTTTCTCTCTATTTCGTCTTTAGAAAATTCAAGTGTAGGAGCTTTTTACTTCTAAGGCAAGACACTGAAAATACAGCTAAAAGTACTCACTCGCTCATCCTTTGCCAAAAACTGCAGCAACAACAACAACAAAAACAGGAATGAAGAACATACAGACAGTACTGCAGAGTGGAATAAGTGGTATTTCTGGTAACTTATAAAATAAACATGAAGAAGACAGTGAGTGTTTGGGATGGTGCTTAGGACCTTTGCTTAGGTCAGCTCTTCAGATCGCTAATCAAATGTACCTGTCAAAACTGAATATATAAGTGAACCTTAGTAAGGAAGAAATGAAAGGTTAACCACAGGGATAGTCACCATGCATATTTTTCAATTACGCATCATGGGAAGGAAATATTTCAAAAAACTAATGAGCATGGAACACACCGTCAACTTGAATTTAATGGTGACTACCTGTATTCTTAGCTGAATAATTTAAATATGTCAACGGAAATAATAAAGAGATGGCTTCCATTGACTCTTTTTCTGACAATGTGGATATTTTTAATCAGAGTGGCAGCGTTTGGATGCCCAGCTGCCAAAGGGCCTGACCCTCCAGGCTAATGAGGGAAAAGGGAGATGTCAGCATGATGTATTCGTACCTTCTGATTGAGTCTCCTATGGGGCAAAAAGTCAGGAGGTCACATCTCTTGTGCCTGCCCAGGCAGCCTTCTCATATGTAATGGTCCCCACATTTGCCCCGTTGTTTAGTATTGTGACATTTCTCCTGTAAACACGGTCCCCAGTAAGTTAAAAATAGAATTGTTTTCTGCTAATTGTCCTCCTTTTCATCCAAAAAGATGGAATGAAGAAAATGTTGACTCTTAGACAAGAAGCATTATATTTCACGGTATGTAGTATTGATGCTCGTGCCACACAGGCTCTTAGAGAAAATGCTTAGTCATGTTTCTTGGAGGCATAGAGACCCGATCGTGGAAGAAAATTCTTCAAACAATGTCTCTAATGCTGTCAGAGGCCCTTTCATGCCCGGTAATAACTAATTCTGTAACAGAAAAAAAAAGATTTCAGAAAGCCTCACCTGTTTTGGCAACCAGAAGATAGTCCTGGTTTGTTCTGTCGATGCTTCAGGGAAGAATGAACATACTCAGAATTGTTTTCATGCTCTGAGTTTGGCAGAAACTCAGACAGACACTGGTTAAGACACCAAAGAAGCTTATGGTTGGGTGAGATGAAAGAGATTCAGAGTTTATAAATGAAAGCTGAGGCACTGGACCGGATTCCCTGCTGGTGTAACTCGGTGCTGCTCTGTTAGAGCTATTAAACATGTCTCCATTACTGTTATAAACCAGGAAACGTGGGCACACAGTTATTTTGCTTATATAGTGGAGGTGACTTGAGATGTTGCGGTTTCCCAGTTGCTTGCTTCTGCCCCGCTACAGGAAGACGCTTCCCTCTTCCCCAGCAGACACACGGGATGGATGTGAGCATTCGTTTTCGTGCAAAGTTGGCCCCTTTAGCAAAAAATACGTCCGTCAGCAATTTAAGCTAATCGGGCTGACTTTACACTGACACTGGCAAGGAGGTGGCGACATGATTTATTGCTCTGCTGAGCTGGGTGGAAGGAAGGATGGAGAACTAGTGGATGGTTTGGTGTATCGGTAGCATATGGTCTAGAACAAGTGGGAGCATCAGGTATTACAGCAAGAGAAGGTACTTCTCACACCCTGAAAATTTGGTCTGCTGTCATGCCAATGCAGAAATCACTATATTATTGGTGCTCAATTGAATGTGATTTCTCTGGGGGTAAACCAAGCAAAATCCAAACCCCCTCTGGTTTCATAAATGTTAGCGTCATATTAAGCCTGGTGCTCAGCAAATCGCAATTATTTTTGTTTCCAGACTGAAAAGGTTATAATCAGTTTGTGCTATCCAGAAGACGGGGGATATTTGCAGGAGTTTTCGGCGTGCACATGCTGCTTCACAGTGTAACTATAAATTGTTTAAAAGGTAGAAGTCATACGATTTTGTATTTATGCTTCTTGCAGCATGAAGTCCAGGTTAGATGATTTATCGTGGAAGTAACACAGTGAGTGCTTATGCACTTTGCTTGTGCTCTTGCTTCATTTCAGTGCAGCAATCTGGGCTTGGATCACAAAGTGTCTCTTGGGATCTACTCCTTCAAAAAGCAAATTCTTTTATTTCAAATTTTAAAACATATTGAGATATTTCCATGCATTTTAAATTAAGTAAAATCTTTACCTTTCAGCCCAACTTCTGATTTGATCCATGCCTGTATTTAACAGAAAAAGTGACTTCAGCAGTTATCATTTAGATAGCAGACAGCAGGTTTTTGAAACATGAGATACCATGGTGAACGCTCACCTATGAAAATATTTTGCCCTGATTTATTATGTTTTATCTCACCTCACAACCTCAAGTTTAGCTTTAGCCATGTTATTAAAAATTCATAGTTCTTACCTATGGTTCATTAGTTGATCAGAGTTGCTTCTTGCCAAATTAAAACCCAAAAAATCTATCATCTAGGGAGATTCCTGTAACTACCAGCAGTTCATCTTTCCTTGTTGTTCCTGCTTCTGCCATTAACTATTCTCAAGCAGTTTTTTTCCCTGCGAGTGTTATCACGCACTAGCTCAAGTGATTGGTAGTAGGCGATGAGGAGAAATTCATTAGTAGATGGTCATTTTGAATCAGCTTAGAAGCTCTGATGTACATTTGCTCACTTCTGGCAGGTCCTCTGTGGCCCATCTGGAACAAATTAGTTTTCTTGGCACTGTTTTCCTCGCACTGTAAACTCTTTGGGGCAGCGAACAGTAGCTGGCACTAGCCCTAATCTCCAACTGAGCTCCCTAAGTACTACAGCAGTATAAATAAGTAGTAATTAGTTCTAAGCAATCGCAGTCCCACGCGGTAGCCTGAATCAGGGAAGGATTAGGATGGAGCTAGAAACTTTATTTTTCTTCTATCTCAGTGGAACAGAGGAGTAAGTGGGCATTTCTTTCTTGATTCTTCAATCATTTCTGTTTTTCTGGGGTAGAAGCTTCCCATCATTGGTTTCCATGATTTGGTGGAATTTCAGTAAAATCTGTTTCAACTCAGATTCGAGTCAGCAAGCACGTGCTCAACAGCGTCCCAGACTGGCACAACATCTAAGCATGTATCTAGGCGGTGACACTACCAGACCTGTGTGCTGCTCGATTGAACGACAATACAAATTTGGTCTGGGTTAGGCATGAGTGTTTCATCTTCTTGTAGGTCAGCTGGATCATGCATTGCAATCAGTAGGATGGTGGGTACTGCAAGCTATGGTGGGAAATGCAGTGATAGGACAAGAGGTGACGACTTCAAACTTGCAGAGATTAGCAATTGGAAGAAAGTTCTTTGCTCTGAGGGTAGTGGGACACTGGGTTGCCCGGGGAAGCTGTGGATGCCCCATCCTTGGAAGTGTTCGAGGCCAGGTTGGATGGGGCTTTCAGCAACCTGCTCGAGTGGGAGGTGTCCCTGCCCATGATAGGGGGGTTGGAACGAGATGATCTTTAAGGTCCCTTCCAACCCAATCCATTCTATGATTCTACGATTCTCTGATTCTATGTCTGATGTGTGTACACATCTGAACAACTTGCCCTCAGATCCCTTCACGGGCAATGGAGAGCAAGTCATCAGGGTCGATCAAGTTTAGGGGATATTTTACTTCTTTCTGCATTTGATCAGAGGGATCGTTGTGTTGAACAGCTGGTTCAGATGTGGACATCCACTTCACAGAGGTTTGGGTGGATTCAGTTCCAGAATGAGGCATCTGAATGAGTAGGTGTAACTGTGGATGCTAGCCAGCTAAGCTCCTACTAGTCAATGGAGATGCAATCTTCAGCCAGTAAAACCTAAAAGTAGGTGTCTACCATCATTCAGGTGCTGTGGTTATCCCACCTGGCCTCCACCTACTGCCAGAAATCCAGTAAATCATGCTGTAAATCCTGCTATCCCTGTGTAGGTGTCGCAGTGCCTTAGATCATCCCAAATGTCATGAGGTGCTTATGTTTAGGCAACTGTATCCTGACTCTTTAGACTGACTAGGTAGGCCATTCTGTGTTTGCTCCACTGTGTACGTTGGCTAGATGTCTTCTTCCTGTAATAGGAGCGTGGATACCTAGTGTGCAGAGGGACACCTAAGTGTAGATTGTTTAACCTCAAAATTAGTCCTGTGCCTGGTGTACATTTGGGTTGGATCTGGCCCACTACTGACCTGACTGCTGCTGACCACTGCTTGTGGTCTTCTGGAAATGTTTGTAGGCAGCCCCACTGGAGAGGCAGCCTTACTTTCCAAAGTTAGTTACTATTTTCAAAGAACCTTCTTGTAACTCCTGCAGAGCCACTCAGAGCATCTCTACAGTTCAAAAGTTGCAAGCTGCTGTTTCTTCCCCAAACCAGAAGTGTTGATTAGTTGTACAAGCGGTTGTACAAATGTCAGTAGTCCCCAACCCATGCATGTTATTGTCTAGTCTGTGCATGCTGCACATGGGGAGATGGGCTGCAAGCAGAACAGAGCACATACCACTACCTGCCTCACTGGCTCTTCTCATTTACGATGAAGGAACTCATGACTGGTGGAAAGACTTGTGCTGTAAAGGCAGGAGGAATGGGCAACCCTGCAGGCAGAACTTCAAATGAGTGAGAAGACTGTGTTGATGCTGATGTGCCTGAAGCCACCTTCGTGCTTGTCAAGGGCTCTGATCAAATGCTGTTACAGATACTTCTTCATGGTGCAGCTAAATTAGGAAAAATGTTCTGGGAGCTTGAAAAAGGTATGGGTCCTGAGGAGGCTTCATTTGCTGCTTGCCTCCATCCATTGCTGGCATTAGTGCCTGCTTCTGTCCTCCTGTGGATCAAAGTCCATATCAGTTGCAGTGAGATGGAAATAAGGCAAGCAGCCCCAGGAGGAGGGGGAGGAAGCAAGAGGGGAGACTGCTTGATGATTTTCTGCATGTCCAGACACAATGCCAGAGGGCAAGAACTTGTACCCAGGAAGGAGGGGAGATGCCAAGGACAGGGTTCAGGAGAACATCTGTGGCTACTCTGATCACTGATGTGGATGATACGATCCTGATATAAGTTTGCTGTGGGTCAGCAAAAGTGCTCAGCACCAAAGCCAAAGGGAGCTTGGGTTCTGCCAGCTCTGCTGCTGCTGCTGCTGCTTTTGAACAGCCAGGCCCCTGTGCAGGAGCAGCAATTTAGGGGAGGTTCAACAAAGAAGCCTGATACCCCAGGGGACTGTACAGGGTTCATGTCTGCTGCCTAAAGGACCCGGCACTGAAGGTCTAAAAAAAACTTAGAATAGGAGAAAATGGAACAAACAGCTGATTCCCCTCGTGTCTGAAAGCTACAGAGAACCTTCCTCACTGGGCATGGTGGCAGGCAATTTTCAGCTGTCTACCATACTGCTGAGATGTGCCACACCTCTGGAAACTTGTTCTAGTTGTTCATCTTCCCCTCTCCTCTGCCATGGTCTAGTCATCATCCTTGTTCTGGTCTTCCTACGCAACAGCAAGATGCCCTTCAGCAAAGGATATCCATAGACACTTTCCCAGTTAATACTCCATTATTGATGTTCCTATTTAGCATATTTAGCAGTGTTTTTATAGTGGGCAAGAATCCTGGTAACCTGTCTCAGAGCCTTAGCCTCATCTCTTCACTGTTCCAGGTGGTAATGTCCAACTGGTTCCTAGTGATGTCCCCTGTAAAGGTTTTCTCCTGCTGGGTCCCATGAAGTCCATCACGCAGGGACAGCTCAGTACTTGTAGATCCAACACCAGAGTTTCTGTTGTGGTTGAGATTGGGCCTCTGCTTGACTGACCAGTACTATGTCATGCTGTAATTTGAAATCAACACTGGGCTCTGTAGCATGATGGACACTGAGGTGTTTGGAGGTGACCAAGGAAAGGCTTGTTACCAATGAGTATGCAAGTAAAAAAGAAAACATATGGGTCCAAGTCTGCCTCTGAAAGTATATGTCTAAGTATAGGTATATATTGAGGGCCAGGAAAATGATCAGAGGGCTGGAGCACCTCTCCCATGAGGACAGGCTGAAAGAGTTGAGGCTGTTCAGACTGGAGAAGAGAAGGCTCTGGGGAGAACTTACAGCAGCCTTCCAGTACCTGAAAGGGGCCTACAGGAAAGCGGGAGAGGGCCTATTTACAAGGACATATGGCAATAGGAAGAGGGGAGATGGTTTTAAACTAGAGAAAGGTAGATTTAGATTGGACATTAGGAAGAAGTTCTTTACTTCCACCGTTAGGGTGGTGGAAGATGGGAAGAGGTTGCTCAGGGAAGTGGTGGAGGCCCCATCCCTGGAGGCTTTCGAGGTGAGGCTTGAGGAGGCTCTGAGCAACCTGCTCTAGTTGAGGATGTCCCTGCTCCCTGCAGAGGAGTTGGACTTTAGAGGTCCCTTCCAACCCAAGGAATTCTATGATTCTATACCTTGAGCTGATGCTTTCAGGGTCCAGAGAGCAAAAAGGAAATGGTAAAATGGTCTCAGCTGAGAGAAGACCACTACTGTGAACAATCAGGTGCCCTTTATTGGGTCTTTTCTGCTGGAATGAAGTTGCTTTTTCAGAATTTCTTGAATAAATTCCATCCAATGGAATGGCTTTGTGCTGATTTTGTGTTTTGCATCTGCAGAAGCTTTAGCCTAGTTCTAGGCATCTTGAAACTGGATTTAACATCTCGTGGAATTAATTCACAACATTATCACATGCTGAACAGTCATGGGATTGTTAAAGTTAGAAATTACTTGAGTGTCATGCTGAAATGATGGACTGAGATATATTATGTATTGTAAAGATATGGATCGTGAATCATTTTGGTGAATGAAGAGAGATATATAAATGTAGAAACAGTCTGAGCTTTATATTTAATTTGGACAAGTTAAATCAGGGTGTCTACTTTTCATGGGATGTTTCTTGATAAACTTAATTATTTCAATGTTAGTGAATATTAAAGATTCCTTATAAGAATTTGCAGTCAGGTTATGCCTGAATAATAAGTGCGGATGAATTTAGTTATTGCTGGGTCGTTAAATTATGTTTAACCATGTGTTTAACATGAGTTCAGAGCCATGACTCAGGCCTTTAATATAGATGTTGATAAGTGCAGCCTAAGGAAAGATTTTGGGTGACTTCTGCCTTAAACCAACTCCGTTGTGGAATCAGTGAGTCCTGAAGATCTGTATTCTGGTTTGAGCTGTGTCACAGCTTTGCTGCATGAGAGAATAATAAAGGATTTAATTTTCCATGCTCCAGTTTTGCCATTGCTAGAATAGGGACAAGATCTTTACTCCTTTTTGTGTGAAGGCAATATTGAGAAGTGAGTCCAGAATACCCTGAGATCATTTGAAGGAGCTACTGAATTGGAAAGCGGAATTATTTTGTTTTCTTACTGCTTTAATTATACTAATTTTCCCATTCTTTTTTTTTTTTTCTAGGTGAAGCCGACCAAAGACTCCGTTTACTTTGGAGCACTTCTCTTTCTATACACAGGTGATTTCTACTTGAATATCAAATTCCATGAAGACAATTGCAGCAGGGACCTGCCTCTCTCCTGGTTCTGCCTTCCCAGTGTCCACATCCGTGCTGTGGAGCCTGTGGTCTAAACTAAGCCCTAAATGTGCTGCGTGCTACTTGATTAACCGCTGCGCAGAGAAATGCTTGGCACATTCTCTGCTTGACCTCAGCTTGTTTCTGTCCAACCCCAGGCCACAATCCTTACTTTGGAGGAACAGCTGAACACTTTCTGAATTGGCTGATAGTCATTTGGGCAGCTGCTTTAGCTAATTTCAGAGAGAGAGAGACAGATTATAACTACGCTAGAGTTTTCTTCTGTTTCCAAAAAGCCTTTGAAACTGCTATTATATGCATTGTGCTTTCATATACTATATTGATATCTAGGTTTGAAGGGGTCTTGAGGGCTGAATTTAAGCGGGCTGAATTTAACCATGTGTTGGAAGGTCTCAATTCCAATTTGAATAATCCCATTTTAGTGTTTTGCAACAGGAGTTGTGTATCTGTATGAAATTCCTCCTGATTTATGCTGGACTGATGGCATGTACCCTTGAGGTGTAACTTTCTACTAGATTTGTTCACAAACCTGTTCTTGTTCACTTGTTTGCTGAGTATTTGGTGTCTTTGGTAGGAAATAGTAGCAGTGATGCTTTTCCCTGTGTTACCAAAAGAATAGCAAATGTGCCTCCAGTTGCTTTCTCCCCTGAGCCTAGCACCACTTGCTCCTGGTAAAGTCACTGCAATTAGGTTGGTAGATCTATAAATGTGAGATGAAAGAAGGCAATGAAGAGATAAAGAATTTTGTCCTTGAGAAAGGAAATAAGGCATCTTTTGGTTTGTCTTGGGCTTGCCCGTGAATTTGGGTTTTTCACAGTTCTGTTTTATACAGTCAAAATCACTTGAAACATTTGCAGATACTTAAAGAGCCACCAGAATTAATCAGCTGGTCATTAATATCACTTTGCATGAGTTTTTGCAAACTCTTCTGATCAGATTTTTCATGCTGGTAGACTGGGTTTGATTATGTGGTTGGTTTATCCCATCTTTGTTTTAGAACGATTAATTATTAGGCAATTAAATCCATGGAATTCCCGACTGTAAAAGTAGTTGATGAATGTACTGAAAATTTAGACTGTTGTTTTCAGAATGATGCTCTTACGTGAAGAGACACCTGCATTTACCCCATGTAAAGCAGGGAGATGTCTTAGATGTATGATTAATATATTATTTCATGGACCATATGTTTCAAACCTGTCTCAATCCTTTCTTACATTTACAACCTGCACCTCTCAAATTTGGTGGTAGTGTACTACTAGGTAGGGATGGATACACCAAGATGTGGCAGGGACACTCCAGTTAGCTCCCATTAGCTCTCTCCGTGCTAAATCTACATGCACAACCTCTACGAGGATTTTTGTTTGTTTGTTTGTTTAGGCTTCATTCAAATGTGAGCACACCACTTCATGTCTGACCTGGTCCATCCTGCTCATGCCACGAAGCAGTAGCCCAGGTAGTCTGACTCTCTGCATCATGCCCAGTTGTGCTTTTAGAGGTGACTGGTGCTTTCCGTAGGAATGACAAGCGCTCAAAACTCAATTCATTGCACGCTCGCAAATGACTGTAGTATATTTATCCTAAGTATATTTCTAATTGGAGTGAACTGTAGCATGGTAGCTGTATTTCCAGTGTGTGCAGGGTATTATCTCTAAAAAACCTGTATTGTGGCAATGTTACCAGTGTTTGTTCTTGAGCTGTGGCTCTGTATACAGCTTCGAATGACAGAGTAGAAGTCTTCAGTCTTAAACCGATGGGAATCTGAGACTGACTGAAGATTTACTTGCAATGAGGTGCTGCTCTGTCAGCTGCCAGAGTGCAATGTCCAGTAAGAAAATTTCCTTAGACTTGCACAGTGGTCCTGGGCCAGAGACACCCATGGAAAGGGGATCCAAACAACTGAGTTGGGCATGGGGTTTGTGTTAGTGGAGCTTGGTTGACCAGTTTGTGCCATGTGTCTGAATTCTCTGTCACTACATAGGAGTATACATAGAAAAATAAGACCCTGGGAGAGCAGGAATTCAAGCAGTTAATCTTCTCCATAAAATCTTGCTTTTGACATGTGGCTCTGTACTATGTTACACAACACTGTTCCAGCAAAATCCAAATTGGGTTTTATTCAGTATTCCCAGCAGGTAATCTGCAGATGCTAGGAATACAGTGAAGGACCGTGTTGCAGTTGAAACAAAAATATTGCAAAGCAGGTGCTGTTACAGTCAGGATGCTTCAGCGTACCCAGCTAAGGGATCATTTCCTAGTTTATTTTTGAGCTCATTCTCTGAGAACAGCTCGTATTGTTCTGTGAAGCCAATATTGGGATGCAACACTCCTATGCCCTTTACTTATAAAGGCTCCTGATCCACAGCCCGCTGTAGCTGTTGGAATGGGAACAGGTTTTGTTATCACAAAAGCAAGCTGCGTATTTCTGAAACGCCATCATGAATCTGCCATATGCACTCCTCTAAGTTCTTATGTTTAAGCTGACCCTTAATGGTCTATCTGTTCATTATACAGTAGACCACTCTGTCCCTTGTCAACTTTGATGCTTAGTTGCTTTTGGCATTTGTGATATCCTTCCCAGTTTTCTCGCACTTCTACTTGTCTTGGTGAGAAAAATGAAACACAAGAAATTCTTCCTTCTAGGAATCTTCTTCCTTGTGACTTGTCCAGCAGGAGAATATTTAAGTGTCAGCATAATTTGGAGAAGGGTGAGGAGAAGGCGCTCGAAGTGAGAATAGTACTTCGCTTTCGGTTTTCTTTTTAATGGAAGTTTTCACTGGGATTACTGTCAGGATTTGTCCTTGCAGTGCTTGAAAAAAAGGATAATACTTTTGTCTCTCTTTTCTCTCCTTTTCTGGAACTGAAAGCTTGTTTTTATTTCTCCAAACCACCCAGCTATTATTTTGAACATGATGAGCCAAACTGCACATTGTTACACAGTTGTATATCTGATATGGTGCCACTTGGTCGAATTAAATCATTCCTAATTTAAATCACCATTGCTGAGAGCAGATGTTGGTCCAATATATGTATGCATTGAAGAAGCCTAAGTTCTGTAAATCTAACTGCCTCAATAAATACTTACCTTGTGTTAGTTCATCTCTGCCTGTCTCTTCTGTCTATAATTCTTGATAGTGTTCTTGTGTGTTTTTACTGGTAACAATAACATATCTTTTGATGCTGCATGCTGCCTCTGAAAGAGTGTATTTGACCCTGGGACTGAAATTTCAACTTCACACAAACTTTCTCTTCCACCATGAACTCGGGGCTTATGAAAGATGTGTGCTCCACAGTGTGATTCCTGTGTCAGTGCCCATTAACTGTCAGCTGAGGGGAGAAGGATGCACTCGTGAAAGGTTACTTATGCCTCAATATCCTAATATTGACAATAAGGGTGGTGAAATATTGACATGGGTTGCCCAGAGAGGTGGTTGATGCCTCATCCTTGGAAACATTCAAAGTCAGGCTGGACAGGGCTCTGAGCAGCCTGATCGAGTTGACGCTGTCCCTGCTCACTGCAGGGAGGCTGGGCTAGATGACCTGTCAAGGTTCCTCCCAATCCAGACCATTCCAACAGCTCACACACACCTTGTCTCTCACTGAAATGGGACTTTGCATCCATCCTACTTGAACTACGCACAGTAGAACAATGCTGTCGCCAGCCCCGCAGGATGTTAATCATGCTGTCTAGAGCTCTGGGCTTTTCAACTCAGCATTTTGGGCACAGGTGACATTTGAAGGCCTTCCTACAGGTATGTGCTTTACAGAGGTTTGTAAACACTAATGTTCTTTTCTTAATACAGAAGACATGAAGATCTGGACAAATTTCATGTCCAGTGTTCAATGATACATGTTACTTCTGCAGGTTAAACCATTCAGGGGCTCATATCAGTGTCCTATAGTTGTCCAGCATCTCTTTAGTTCTTGGTGTCTCATCTCTCTCTGTTTCTCACCTCATCCTTCCCACCGACTCTTCCACTCACTGCTTTTCTGCTTTTCTTTGATTGGTCCCAGCAGAAAGGATCAAAGTGTCCCTTTCTTTTCCTCTCATTCCACTACATCTCCATCAGAGCCCTAGTATCACTTTGGTCATCTTACTGGGGGGAAAAAAAGCTTCAAACTTGATTTCAGTTGTTAAGCTTTCCTATCCTCTCTTAAAAGCATCTTGAGATGTTTCAGTTGAATGGGACCTCACCCACTTTATTACCATTTTGTATTGCTTGTTAGAGGGATACTTAGGCTGCTACATTTGTGATGCCTCGATTCCATAACACCAATGGTATTCGTGCTGTAATGTAGGTGACACGTAATTTAACATGTATTGATTACTTAATTTCCCTGTGTTCCTGATTCAGCACAATGCTTAGGCATATGCCTGATGCTAAGCACATTAATAGACTTGGGGATTTAAGCTAATTCAGTCACACATCTGCCTGAGGAATTTGCTAGATCTACGTCCAGATGCACAATCTGCATCTGAACCTGCAAGTTCGAGATTGAGGCTCCTGGCCCATTCCATTGCACTGGCCATCTTATTCTTAAATCACCGCTGGCTCCCAGGAACTGTGGTACAAGAAGAAGAAATCTCATCAAAATCGAGCACGTCATTCTAATACGTGAGGGATAGATGTCTGGGAGTGAAGAACATCCTTCTAGGCCAGTATGTCCTCTGTGTATATCTATACCAATCACAATAATGAGCCTTGAAGGCATAAATCATACAAACAGACTCGCCTGTGAGATCACGTTATACCCAGAGGCAGTGCCCAGTAGCTCTGTGCTGGATGAGACACAGCTCATCCGCCTCCTGCTTGCAGCTGCTCTTCCAAGTGTTCCTCTTCCAAGGGCTGGTACTAGCACAGGCTGAGCCAACATCCTCGCAGCCTCCTCATCTCCCAATCCATAGGAAAACTCCCCAGGAAGTGCTCAGAAATTACTTGGCGTGGTTGAAGGCGTGTGTTAATAATGAGGTAACACAGCACCACTTTTGTGGCAAGGGAACACTGGATCCTCTGAAGAATTTATGGCCCAACTTTGATAGCATGACTAAAGAAGGGCGATTTCAGACCCTTTTCAGCATGTATTTGGTTTGAACAAAACAATGCAGATGCTGCCAGAAAGAAATCAGGCCAACTATTGAAGCGGTTTAACAATGAGCATCTTGTTAATGGCTATGAGGATGTCATCACTAATCTGTGTCAGAAAGAGGGCCCTTGGCTCTCCAGAGTCTTCCCATGTTCTTACAGCATGTTCCAGGTTCGATGGCTGAAGTGATGCCACGGTCCAGGTCAGGCATCCGCCTGCCACCTCCTTTCCCAACAGCTCAGATCCAGAGCACAGATGCTCTTCCCTCTCCATCCCTTTCGCCTGATTCACCTCCTTGCATGGCTGCACCAGGCTGAACCCGTGCAGTGGGTTTGGCTTGAGAGGAGGAAAGAAAAGGCAGGGGAGTCATTGCCTTTAGTGTGTGTACACATGGCTGAGGGGGTTTTTGACGTGCGGTTCAATCATTGCACAGACTGGTGAAGCCTCTGAAGTTGCAGCATCCCTCACAGACACACTTGCAGCGCTCTTTGAGGCAGCACAGGGGTAAATAAGCGTAGGGAGGGGAGAAATGCAGAGGGAAACGGTACCGTAGAGCAATGGTACAGGGCTACAACCAGAGACACCTCCACAAGGTGCTCAAAGTTAACCGAGATGAATCAAGGCCAAGCGGGTTATGTAACTGCCACAACATTAAAAAATAGGTTACGCTGTATATTAAGATTTCATTTATAAATTGTTTATAAAGCATTCATAAATGTTAGATGTGGTAAGCACGTTATGCACGCGAACGCTTGTGTTCAAATGTTATCGATGGCTGCTGCCGGTATTATAGATGGTTAAGTCACAGTTCTGGAGACCAGCAGTTCAATAGCAATGTACAATAAATGATTCATCAATCACTTACACATGTATTAAGCATTTATGTGTTCTTTATAAATGGAACCTTAATATGAAGTGCAACCTTATGAAGTGTGAAACAGGGAACTTTGCCCCTTTTGTATTTATTTTTTTCTTTTAAAAAAAAAGAGAAAATACCTCTCAAATCACCAGTTTAATAGTGATTATGCGTTCCCTCATCTCTGGTTTGAGAGAGGCCACAGGCTCCTGAGGATTAAAAAGGGTTCATGAAACAACCGCGGCACTCGGGTGTGCTCCCTTCTGCCTGCAAATATGTTCTGTGTCAGTTGAGGGTATGAGCTCCAGGGATGCAGAAGGATGTCAGCCCAGAAGGATGTCACCTTGCCAGGCAGGGTGTCTGCAGATCCCTGGAGGAAGCACAAGTGCAAAGGTAATATGAGTGTAAAGTATGTAAAGAGCAGAGCAGAAGAACTGTGAAAGGAGACTTGAACAGGATAACTTACTTAGTTCACTAAAATAAACCCTACAGCCAGCTGTGGGCATCTGCTTACATGGAATATGCCAGTAGAGAACATGCCACCCCTGCAGACCCCCAGCACAAAGCAGACCAGGTAAGAGGTTTCTCCTCCCTACCACGGCACCTGGAGTGTAAAGCAAAAACCTGGAGGAAGACATAATTGTAAAACCTGTGTTTTGCATCCCGACTCTCAGTCCCTTGGAGCTCCTGAAGACTCTTTTTAGTAGATGAAGAGTTAGAAGATTCTCCTGTCTTTCCACATTTGGCTGAAGTCCTGGCCAGGGCTGTGTCTTTACTAGTCTCTTGAGGAGGGCATTGCAGGGACCTGGCCCAGGTTTGTAGTATTTGAATTATATATCAATATTAGCCACTTCCGTGTGGTGTCAGAACAAAGCCCTTGGATAACCAGCATTTAAATTTAGCACAAAAGAAGAAAAAATATATGCAAATGCTTTGGGGGAATATTGTTGATACAAATACTGGGTAAACCTACCAGATTGTCCCTTTTATATAGCTCTCCAAACATTGCTGCTGCTGGTTTCAACATAAAATTGTGTCCTTCTCCATACTGGGGGCTTGGGGTCACATGAGCTCTGCTGGGAGAAACAACAGGAGAGATCACGGATGTTATCAACACAAGGCTCCTTATTTTAAACCACTAGATGTGAACAGAAGCCACATGANAGCAACCTGGTCTAGTGGGAGGTGCCCCTGCCCATGGCAGGGGGGTTGGAACGAGATGATCGTGAAGGTCACTTCCAATCCAAACCAAACAGCTTGAGCACAGGACCCTTATTTCTTTGGAGGTGGGCTACGGCAAAAACCTTTTCCTCCCCATCCAGGGTGCAGTTCCATGGGGGCCAGGTTTGCGTGTGGGCTCTTCAGCGCTGCCGTGCTACAAACAGCAGGACTGCAGCTCATTCCCAGTACTTTTCCTTTTCACTATGCACACCACTGGCCAGGTGCACAGTGACCTTCCGGGCGAGCAGAGCATCACGCTGTATGTCAGCGAGGAGCCACATGATGGGGAAATACAGGTCTCCTGGGGAGCACCAGTGTAAAATGGCCAGGGGAAGGGGGAAACCTGCTGCGGCTTTATCTTGACTCTGCTCTGATGAGACCCTCAGCTGAGAGGTGTTTTGAGCTGTCACCGAATGAGCACGGTCATATTTTCCCTCTCGCTCTTCCCCACACCCCTTGCTGCGCTGCAGATAAGGTGACAGTGTTTTGGCAGCTGGGAGGTGATGCTCTATCTGTTCGCACATAGAGGCTAAAGGAAATGTGCCGTCCATCACCATTACTGGGGTTTAGTTCACCTCTGCTTGTTGCGCTGTGGACATCGGCTGGTTCTTTTGGTGGCAATGCAAAGAGCAATGATGCTGGGTGCAGGTTGTAGACCAGGCAGACATCTGCATTCAGAACTTAAACAGTCCTTGCGCCAGCCTTGCTTACCGCTCTGTTATAAAGCTCAGCTCCAAACCTCTTTTTGCCCCTATCTCTTTACATTTTCAATTTCAGGAACTTTTTTTCTGACAGCAGGTTTATTTATTTTGTAATTCCTTGCTCTTTTCTATGTCTCTTTCCTATGAGTAGACCATACCATTTTATCTGTTTGACCTAACCCTCAATTTCTGGGTTTGGAGGGGTAAGAGAGAGTTGCAGGGTCTGTGCTGCAGTTCAGGTTCTTTCTGTTTTCAAGCACATCCTTCACCTTCTGAAGGCTTGTCCACCTCCTGTCCTGCTCTGCTGCCTGCCTTATTTCAAGGTTAGGCACTGGGAGGAGAATAAGACCCCTTGCTGGCTAGGCTCTCCTTTCAGATCTGGGATATCTGATTTGAATCTTCCCACAATACTGTTGTCCTCTCTTCCTTTAGTTATCAGTCCTCCCACTGGCTCCCAGCCACCATACAGGCAAGACTTTGGTTCTAGTGACCTTGGTGCATTGGAAAGGAGAGAGGAAGAAAGATTTAGTATCATGTTACTATCTCCTGCAAAATCCTTGTTTTGTTGCTTAGTGACAACATCTTGATTCACAGTCCCAGCGCTACATGTAAAACACTGAATGCGAAGTGATGCCATACCTCAAGAAGTTAAGGTTCGCTAAATGCCACATCTCCCTGCTCAGTGCTGCTGCTGTGGTTCCCAGCAACTCTTCTAAACGCTAAATGGCTCTTCAGGTCCTAGCACTGGAGATCAGCACAGCTCCCACCCCAGCTCTATGGCAGCCTGGTGCTTAACTAAAGGAGCGGTGGTGGTGTTGATCTCTCTGGCATATTCAGGACATCCCAAATATTGCTGATGTCAAGGTGGGCAGGATCTGGGGGTAGATTCAGACTGCCTAGAAGGATAATCTTCCTCAGACCACCCTGCAGAGCCCAGAAATGTGAGGCAACTGCCTCACATGTGTAGATTTGGCCTCACTTAGCTTGACCTAAAGTTTATTTTTACTCCAGTCTTTCCCCAGAGGAAACACTTCAGCAGCTCTATTTCTCGCTTCCATCTGCAGATATAAAGATGACTCCTAACAGTTTGCAAGTCTCTGTCTTGGTGATACTATAATTCATATGAAGAGAGAATACCCCAGAGCTACAGGTAGTCCAACCTGGCGGTGATAGCCACAGTGTGGACCAACCCCAACAACTCAAACAAGGGAGCGTGTTGTCCGGCTATGTGCCCTTTCCTTGCTTTGTGAACCTTGTGCACCTTGTGCCTGTAGGTTCAGCAAAAGCAATATGGAATGGAATGGGAAAAGAAAAGAAAAGAAAAAAAGAAAAGAGAAGAGAAGAGAAGAGAAGAGAAGAGAAGAGAAGAGAAGAGAAGAGAAGAGAAGAGAAGAGAAGAAAAAGAAAAAAGAAAAAAGAAAAAAGAAAAAAGAAAAAAGAAAGAGTAATTTCAGTTGGAAGGGACCTACAATGATTATCCAGTCCAACTGTCTGGTCCCTTTGGGGCTGACCAAAAGTTACAACAGGTTATTAAGGTCATTATCCAAATGCCACTTAAACACTGACATACATGGGACATAAAACACCTCTCTAGGAAGCCAGGTCCAGTGTTTGACAACCCTCTCAGTAAATAAATATCCCCACTCCAAAATGAAGCAAAGTGAATTGACAACAATCAATGAATCAGGATCAAGCCACCCTCTCTGTAGCAGACAGTGGCAGTCAGAAGTAGAGAGGGTTTTCTGTGCCTCCTCAACATCTCCTCTCCGGTAGCAACCATTAGTGGCCACTCATTTGTCACTCTGACAAAGCAAAGCTGAGAGACACTGATTTGGCCTCCAGCTTGTTACCGGTAACTGGATGTGCGAGATAAATAAACCAAAACCAAAACAGTGGCAAAATCCCCCAGCTGTATCAGAGAGAAAAGCTCAGGGCTGAATGCCTGGTTCAATCAAAATGAAGCGGCTGCTGTATGAAAATGCATATTTCATGGGCTACCTCTGACTGACAATGCACCAAATACATTTTGGACAGTCTGCCTTGCTAGTAAACTCTGCCTAATCGACTCCAGGGACTGAAGTGGTTGCAGCAGCTTCGACTACACCAACACAATATTCCATTTTTGTCTTGTTTGATACCGTTTCGTACCAGGCAGCACACTCGCAGCCAAAAGCTGCATTGCTATTCTTATAACAAAAGAAAGATCTTCTCTCGTTTTAGGTGAAGTCTCCATTTGCATTAAGAACGCTCAGGGGATTCGGATACACGAGCATGCTTTATCCGAGGCAAACGTTGAGCAGGGTTCCTCGTAAGCCCCAGCTCATGTGTCTAGGCAAAAAAAAATAAAACACCAAGTCAGGGCTGTAGCAACACAGCCGGCCTGTTTTTTTTTTATCTCTCACGCTGGGCAGCAAACCTGCACCTGTGATGGTGCACAGGAGGGCTGTAACAGCAAGAACATGCCTCTGGAATGGATTTAGAGATAATAAGAAATCATCTTAATGCGACCGTTGAATGTACAAGGGATCCGGTAATAGTTATCACAGGTACACTTTCATTAACTCCCTTTAATTTAAAAGCTCGGTGTTTGCAGCAATCTTTTTACAGGCGTGAAAAAGTCAAATGAAATATAAAAAACCACCCCATGCTGAAGTGCAGTGCTGCCTGAAATCCATCTGCAGGGATCCCTCTGGCCAGGTCTTGTAGCTCTTCGATGGACCAGGCAGGCACTGCCAGTCCTGCAGTGCCACTAGAACACCCAGTGTCATCCGTTAACCCCTTATCTCTTTACTGCAGGAACCCATGCTTGCTGCATACAAATGGGGCTTGGGTGGGACCTTTCCAGTGAGCAAAACACAAGTGACAACACCTACCACATCATCAGAGCTACGGCTTCTTTTCACGCTCCGGGTAAGACAGTGAGCACAGTCCAGGGTGCAGCAGTAATGTTCCTCCACCTAAGAATGACCCATGTTCAAATCTACTGGGGAAAAAATTAAAAGAAAATAGACAGGTTAATGGCCAAACCTAATATAGCTCTGCAACAAAACCCTAAATTATATAATCAGGATGCAATGTAGCTGTCCTGAAAGTGAATAAACTACTCAAGCTACCCAATATATCAGCTGCACAAATCAATAAACATGCCATAGCAATCATGGATTTCAAACAAAAGCTCACATCTTACGAGCCTAGTAATTGCCAAGTAAGGGGAGACAGAGCATTGCTTCAATGCAATGTTGCCCCCACTTTCCTTCTCCACTCCCCACCCTGCAGAGTTTACACTAAATGCTGGCAGGGAGCTAGAAGAAAATCCAACCCAACTACGTGTTGGTTGACTTTTCAATGCCTTGCTGAGCTCTGCTCCTGGTTTTGCTGCGAGCAGTTCAGCTTTATGAAAGCCTTCATACGTATTCAGGCATTTCAGACGACAAACGCCAGGAAAGCTGTAGGAAATTTTGGTGCAGGGATGGAGCGTTCTCGTGGCCGCGGTAGGAAATGCCTTTATTTGCGGAAGCAGGATGAGGGGTGGGGACGCAGAAAGGAAAAATAGTTCGGTTCAGGAAAGGTTTATTAAAGGAAAATAACCCAACTGTTAGATGCTCTCTGTGTTATGAATCATGTACATTTCCAGCTCAGCTTCAATGGAGGATCCCGCTCTATAAGGAGTGTGGTGTAGTAATGTGGTGACCTTTGGAGCCAGTTGTGGGTTTTAGCTGCTTTATTTAACAAGTCTCCTCACCTTGCAGTTGAGATTTCTGTCATAAGTGAATTATTAAGAGAAAGCACCGTTATGGGGTGAAGTAAAAGGGTTTTATTAATGATCAAGTGGTAACTGATTGATGATCGAATGAAAATCAAAAGGGAGTCAAATGGTGATTAAGCAATAATTGAATGTTAGTTAAGCAGTGATTTAACAATGATTTGACAATGATTTAAATGATGATTTAAATGATAATTTAGATGGTGATTAGACAGTGATTTAGACTGAGTTAAACAATGGTCATACAGTCTACTACTCACAACACTTCTAATAATTAAGTTATAGTTAGATACATATAAATATCACTAGCATACAGTATACTTTTAGACCCAATATGAAATGCCACTTACCTCATTCTAGATATCAGATGTCGGGTAAGAGGTCTCTCTGCCTTGAGGAGCAACCTTGAGAGGTGTTCCTGCTCAAGGGGACTATCATCGCGCAGTCCACCACTGTACAGGAGAGCTCAATGGGCTCAGGAGCTACAAGTTATTACAGTGTAAAGTGATGGACTTGAAGTCAAACCTCCTCCCCTCTTTGATGTATGTGCAGCTGTAGCAGTTTTAGTTTTGCCTAGTTCCAGCTTGAGTTGGTACTGTTAGCTCCTGATAAGACATGGTCTAGACTCCTTAGCTCCCAAGGAAGTGTAGCCTAGCAGAATCCTCACAATTCACACAACAGGATGGAGTTCAGTCAGCACTAGTGGCTGATGATGCCTGGACCAAAGAGCTGTTCACTCAGAGTGGGGGTATCTGTCACAACTTTCGGTGCCCTTTCTGCTCTGACCATGGGTGAGCACCAGATTACAAGACTTATGGCAACATTCACAGGAGGGGGACAAATGGCTGGAATATATTACAATAATTTGAAACAAGCAGCCAGAGAGAGAGGTGGGGAAGAAGAAGCAAATAAAACAACACCTTCATGGCATGTGGAGAGGTGTGGCTTTTGTGGAATATGGAGAGCATGCCTTAAGATCCTCACAAGAGACCTAAGGTGTAACAGGCAACCCAAGTCCAAAGCCCCAGCTGATGGGCTTCCACCAGCTTTTCTCTGGAAGCTGAATTCTATGCAAGACAAAATTGATTTGTGATGCTGGAGGGAGAGGAAGGCCAGAGTGTAAATGGATTATACGTGCCTTTCCCGTGGTTGTCCACGAGGGCTACGCCGACTCTGCTCACAAAACTGGCTTTGAGAAGTGATCCTGTGTCTCCCTGCACTGTCACTGAGTCTCCAACAGGACCAGGACATGGATGCTGGGACAAGGGTGGATCTGGATTTGTGGGCTGGATGTCCCAGTCCAACAGGGATGTGTCTGGGTTAGACCCTGGCTGGCTAGGGTGTCACTGAGCTGAGGGACTTCTGGGCTAAGGTTGTAGGTGGAGACATAGAAAATATTTCAATACCTTATGTCTTTTTTTTCCCCCCTTGACTTTCACAATCGACCTACAAAGATGCAATTCAAAATAACTTGCGAGAATCTTTGAGTGCACTGTAGCGTATGTCCAGGTTTTCATTTTTTTTTTTTTTTCATTCTGTTCATCTTTTCCCCTACTACTCCGTCAGGTTGTAAGAACATAGATCAGACACACAGAAAACTGATGTTTTTTCCCCATCCCATTATAGAAGGTTGCAGATGCTCCCGGCTGGGCTCACCTGGAAAAAACAAAATATCCTGGGCTGGAAGGGTTAATGGGGTAAAATATGACTGCAAAGATGCTTGTGGTTATCATAGGAGGAAAGAAATATGTATATACAGAGTGTCTGCTGCTTGCTTTCTCTGTGATGTATCCCAGACACATCCTGGCCCTTGCTTGGCCTTCACATCACCACTAACTTCAGCAGATGCTCACATGGGCTGTGATGTAGAAATGTGGGGTAAAAAACTTGTCTGGACAAGGGAGAGCTGAGATCTCTTCTTCCTGGAGATGAAAAGTTGAGATGAAATGGCATGGCCTTTACACATCACGGTGTATCAGTTTGCAGACACTGAGTAAAGGTTCAACATCAACGAGGCTGACTGGCTGACAAAGCAATTATTTTATGCTAAAAACAGTATCTGAAGAAAGGACTTGGCAAGAAAATCTGGATCACAAACTGAACCTCTCAGTGCTGCATGAAAGAAAAACCAGCACTATCAATCTGGACTTGACTTCATGTGTTGGAACCCTCCCAGGGCTACTCTAGGCATGATAGCCTGAAGGACACTATCTCCTCTCCAGCCCTTGTGTTGTTTCTCACCCCTCTTTTCTGGCCCATTTACAATCTGGTTTAGCTTCACCTGTCCTGTGGAGTGACAGTGCTCTCTTTGCATTGGGGTACCAGGACCCTCTTGGCACACAGGAGCAAAGAGGGACACCTTGTACAGAGAACTGCAAAGACCAAGCTGCAGTAGGGAGGCCAGGCAGGTCTGACTCCAGCACCTAAAGAGCAGGTTGTCACCCATCTGAGACCCTCTGGTCCGCAGATCAAGCAGGGAAACAGGCATCTCAGTGGAAAACAGCTCAGAGAAGGCTCCTGTTCTTTGTGAAACCCATTCCACCATGGCCCATGACCCCTTCAATGCATGTCAGTATGGGAAATGGCTGCTCATCCAAACTCTTCTCTTGTAACCTCTGCTTCGCCACAAGCTCACCAGGAGTTTCAGAACCATCAGGTTGTTCTCTACAAAGTGGAATTAAATCCACCTTCTCTTGCAAGGGCACAGCCACTCCAGGGTTCTGAGTTTCATTCACCTACGCCCAGTTTTTCAGCGTTCCCTAGCTCTGGGATCACAGTAGCAGCTTTTACAAATCTCTAGCCCTTGGTTCACGCAGCAGTCCTCCCTGCCCAGGGCTGTCTCTTGGTACATTTGGCAGCCTTGGCTGCGTTTCTGCAGGCAATGAGAGATGACAGCCTGTGAAATGGCCTTGCAGGATGGCAGCTCTCTAAGCACTGATTTTTGCAGCAAAATCATCATCTCTTCCAGAAACTCCTGCTGGATTCAGGTCCATTGAAGGATCATGAGCAATGCAAGTGCCATTGGATCACTCCATGGAAGCTGGAGGAAGCCTGTCGCCATACAAGGGGCAGCTGGCACATGGATTTTTGTCTGAGCAAGCTGTAAGGGATTTCTTAGCCTCGCAGCATCTCATCCATACGCCGCAGAGAGGCTGGCACACATGCCTCGGCAGGGTGAGTCACACCTGCACGCCACTTTCCAACACAAGGCACTACATGCAAAATGCTTTTGGGTGGTTTTGGCAAGTGCCTTCATCCTCGTACCCCCTCTGCATCTTCCCTTAGCTACAGCATCTTGTGTAACTGAGAAATATGGCATATTTATCCCATACCTCAGGCTGTCTCTATGCTCTTTCACTGTACCTTGGAAACCAAACTTCTATTCTTGCCAACAAATCACTTTCAGACGAACGGGGGAGTGTGTGGTAGCTTGGATTTCTTTTTCTTTTTCTTTTTTTTTTTTAATTTTTCTTTTTTTTAAAGAAATTTTTTGCAATCTAAGAAAAGACTTGAGGATCTATTTTTAAAGATTATATTCCCCCCCTCCTCCACCCACTGCACTGCAACAACTGAACACTTTGGCTTGATGAGAATTTTAGTAAAGCAGTCACAATCTGTGGAGTGCACTTCTGAAAACTACATGGAATAACGGGCCAAGTGGTGAGCATACCACAACAAAATGCAGTGGGGGCTGGGATTTTCTGTAGTATGTGAACTAAAAAGTCATGTCTTCAACCAGTATTGGGCAGCAACTTATTTGCAATAATCTACCCCCGACCTTTCCTGCTTTAGTCTCCCCAGATTTAAATCCATCATTCCTAGAGGTATGCTAGAACATGGTTAACACCACGTTTTGCGGAAAATAGAAGTGCTAAACCAATTTCTTTCTCCTCGATATATTTTGGTATTTAAAGAAACCAATAAGTATGGTAATGGCAATCACACACCTGTAAGATGATTTGAAAAGTGCCTTTTTATCACGAGAGTCAGGGGGAATTGTATTAGCTCTAGTAAAATCCTATAGGACTTCAGTGAGGATAATAACTTTAAAATGTTATATTACTAGCGTTGTCAATTCTATTCTGAGATCTGCAGTGTTCACAAATTAGAGATAAGAAAAAAAAAAATCCATTTGATTCAGTTGAAGGCTACCGCGTTCAAGGAAAAAATATAGCACTTTCTAGATTTTATTGCAAGTCCTTGGGAATCAGCCACCCACCTGGGGTGTATTGAGTGATTAATGCTGGTCATGTGCTATTTATCCCCTAAAATGTAATCACAAGCTGATTATTTTGTTCAACACATTTTTGGTGATTTGATTAAGAAGCTGTATGGATATAACAGATTCAAAGGCAAACATATGGAAGAGGAGTTGAAAGACAAAGGTTGCCGCTAGGTAAGGATGTTCTGGGGACCTTGGTATAACCAAATATCGCTGATTAAGATTCAGCTTTTGCAGTGCTTTAGGCTCCTGTGTGTTTGCATCTATCTTAGAAGAAGTGGGCTAAGTTGATGAGGGTAGATGAAGGAATACGGCCTCATTCTGCAAACCATTGTGCAGCTGAAAGAAAAAAAACACGTTGCAAACCAGCTCTACAGAACATGTAGGGGGAGGAAAAGTTGAAGAGTTGATAGGATGCTTAAAATTTGAAAAAGAAATGTGTTCATTCTCAGCTGAACTTCCCTCTTTGAACAACCACTCTTTGGGCCTGCCTTGGGATCCGGCGAACAAACAGGAACCTTTGGATAATAATAATAAACCACTAATGTTTGTGTGGTTCTTTGCATGAGCACACTGAAAGATAGTATGTGTGGCTATCACTGCTACTGGGATGGGCTAACAAGAGCACAGAAGTATTTTTTTTATTACCTAGCAATCACAGCACCACCAAGCGCTGGGATGGATGTTCTCACCCACTACGTTTCCCATTTCCTGAGGTAATCTGTGCTGGCTTACAAGCAGGGTCAAAAGTATCTGTTTTTCTGAAACAATATGAAAAAAAAAAGAGAGATATTTTTGTCTTCAACAACTTGCTGTCTTTCTTAGGTGGTTTTATTTGGCTGGGTTTTTACGGGGTTTTATTTTTTTGAAGGGCCAAGGTGTGACAGTGACAACTGAGATGTCCTCTTCAGCAGGTGTCAGATATCAAAAAGTCTAGAAAGAATCTTGTGAGAACCAGGAGGTAGGTCTGAATCAACCCCAGAAAAGCCATGAGATGTGTATCTGAAAAATCTGCTGACCTTGTGCTGGCAATTGCAGGAAGCAGAAGGGGAGATCATGCCTGCATATGAATGCTAAACAGTTGATGTGAGAATGGAAGCTTATCCTAATTAACTGAGTGCAAGCAAATTTAATTTGTCTGGCAACATGTGCATGTTGGCTTCAGTTGGCCTAATAATGTATTGAATTTAGCCCTGTTAAGAAAAGAACTGAGATTCGGGACATATTGCCTGGAAGCTGATGGGACACTTCACCTATGAGGTGCCTGACCCTGTCTGAGGAAGCAGCTCAGGAAGAAACAAAGAATAAAAGACAAAGGAGAGTTCCCAACTTTTCTCTGCTCTACGACAACTGGTTTTAAAATTAGAGAGGCTGACTGTGTCGAACTTAAAAGACTGTTAACGTTCAGAGGTCCACAGAAAGTAAAGGGTCTTTGGTACTTTTTCTCTTTGCCTGGGCTGAGATGACATTCAAACACATTGTGTTCAGCCTGCTACCTAGAGGACAGGAGAAAGGGCTTGACAGGCCTTGAAAGTAGCTGGTATTTTAGCCTGGGAGCTTAAAATGAGGTGAACTTATTCATACAACCTTATTCATCAACCTTTTGTTGAGTCCTGTCATTCAGTCTCTCTGAAAACTATTTGAGTTGTTTTTACTGTTTTCTAGACTGTGTTGCTTCTGGAAGTGGTTCCTCTTTTCTTCCTAAGCATTGGCTGAGATTTTCTTGCTGAACAAATGTCTCTGATCTTTCCATGCTGAATTCCTGCCCCAGCACCACTCTCTTGCACTCTTCTGGGGTCCCAGTCCTACCTTCCACTGCTTGCCAGCTTTTGCTTGCTTCACCCTGCTCTGGCAGACACACAGCATCAGCTAAGGACCTTTGAAATGCAATGAATTTTGCCAGGTGGCTTTCTTTATGTGTCCCACACTCCCTGCTTCCAGGCCTTCCCCAAGACACTTTTCTCTCAGTGTTTTCCTGCCTTTCCTGACCATTCCACCAGCCTGCATTTTATACTTCTCCATTTTCCATTTTTCACTGAAGCAGCACAGAAATTCACAGAATTCTCCTCACATCACATCCAGTCAGTGACTTTCCTGGATCCTGTGGATGATATTAACATTTCTAGGTGGATGTTTTGTAGGCACACCACTCTTAGACTGCTCCTCATGGTTCATAGCTGCTTCTTGAATAGAAGAGTATCTCATGCTGCACTGTTGGCTGAGCTGGGTGCTGCAGGACTTTGTCTTCTCCCTGCCAGGTCTAAAGCAGCACTGATATTAAAGCTACTCCACTTAAATTCACAACACAGGCACACATTTGAACTTGGCCATCCCTCCTTCTCAGATCCCTGCCCTCACCAAATGACCAGACCACAACTTTACCTGATATTTTTTTATGACCTGTCTGAAGCTTTTAAGGTGTTTGAAAGAGAGCCCAGCTCTTTCCATTTGTGGTGGGAGGTGCCCACGACATTTTTGGATGTCATTATAATAATAGAAGGCAGAGATTATTTCTCCCTGAAGCACAAAGTAAGGGACATCTTGCGAGAAAAACATCTTCTCAGGAAATAGCCAGCACAATATCTAGAGGAGAAATGCATTAAATATCCAAAAGCAGAGCTGCACTTGGTGCAATGTGACAGGGGTCCACTTAAGTCAAAGGAAGAGCCCAGATTCACACCAGTGGAGTCTCTGACCCCCGAGAGACTTCACATGAGCTTCGGCTAAGACTGGTTTTGCACTAAACAAGCCAGCAGTTCATAGCCAGAGTCTCTGTTGTTGGTTGTTTTGTTTGGGTTTTTTTTGAGAAAGCAGAATAATATTGGGAAAAAAAGCTACTAACAGTGGCACGGAAAACTCTTGCAGCAGGGGAGGAGCCCAGCACAGGCTCAGACAGAGCAGAGGATTATAGGCAATTACTGCATCTTGCGTGAGATCAAGAGGCTTCTGGAGCATTGTGGAGACCAGCATGGGACCTGGGGAAGGTACTGCAGGGAACAGGACCTGCTGAAATCACACTGGCTTCAGCTTGGTAGAAACATGACAAGCAGGATTTCAGCTGCTCGTCTCTTTGAGATTACCCCATGTCACAGGATGCTGATGAGATGCGTGTAAATTAGTTGCTGTCAGGGATCCAGGAGTGCGCTGGGATCAGTTGAATAAATCCAAAGCCAGAACTGAGAACCAGAGACAGTCTTGCTACTACCGACTCCTAAATATTAACGCAGGAGAGTGAGAGATAAGAAACCAGAGAGTCTCATTTATTGCTGCTTAAAAGAGAGAAAGCCATGTTCAACACCGACAAATTTGCCTTTTTTTTTTGGGTCATTATTCTTTTTTTCCCTAAAACCAGAGAAGCTGTTTCAAAACTATTTCCCAGAGAATTGCAAGAGGCTAAGAAATGGAGCTGAACAGAAGAGGTGGTTGTAATTTCCAGCAAACCCAAGTAAAGAATTGTTATCGACAAGGCTTCTGCCAGACTGTTAAAAAACCCAGTATCCATTTTTTCACGCCTGATACTCTGCGAGATAACGGAGGGGGTGGCAGTGCGGACAACTCCTGCCTCGTTACTCTGACACCGTGCTCAATAGGTTCAAACGAGCTGCTGCCAGAAATGAGACTAGAAGATCTGTAGGGACTGACAGATGCACAGGGGCCACCCAGACTGGAGATTGCAGGAGACTTCTGCTGGTAGATCTGTTTGGGCAGACAGAGACCAAAGCCAGGGAGGAAGGGGTGTTGTAGCTAAAGGACAAAAGCGCCCCAGCTCTCCCACTGCTCAGGTGACAGAGCTGCTTCTTCCCTCCTTCGAGAAATGAGTTTCTAAACCATGAGTAGTCTCATCCCCTCTAAATGATGGTTTAAACCCTTCATAGCTCTTCTAGTTACTTTAGCAAACTGAATTATGTGAAATTTCATACAATGGCTTAAATTCATTCTAAAGCCCAATTTGGTAAGAAAACCAAGGCCTTTGGTAATTTTCTAGAGGGAAACTCCAGTAGGGGACTTTGGTGGAGGATGTGCCTGTATAAGGACAAGGTTTCTGAGTGATAACCACGGGGAGAAATGCAACACCTATGGCCTGTGACCCCACTCCATCTCTGAGCACACAGATTCGATACTGCACCAATCAAAACTATGGAAAAACTCCCTTTGCTTTCAGTAGGGTTAGATTAGTCCCCTAAGACGAATGGTTTGGAGGCAGACACATGGCCCACACAGTCCTTTCCCTTTGATGTCTCATTAGGATTCCTTCGTAAAGAATCTGATGTGAATATTTCACTTTTGAGCCACAATCTTGGATACAGTTCAGTTCAGTAGTGACTAGATCAGTTGCCCTCTCCTGTGTGATCAGAGGTTTTCAAGACATGGACAGATAGTGTCAGGGCATCTCACTGCTTAGATGTCCACATCCTCCTAACCAGAGTCTTTGTTCTAGGCTCAGGGGTGCAATGAAGATGTGGCTGGACCTGCATGCTAAATTATCCTCTCATCCTGCAGGTGATCCAATTAAGCCAAATTTGAAGAGAACCAGAGAAGTTCACGCTCTGCTTTGCTGTGCATGAAGCTAGCAAGTTAATAATGGACATTGATCTCTAGGGCTGTCAGTCTGTCTAGGACTGGGTGGAAGAGATTTCAGATATTCTTTTTTTCATCACATCATTATGCTTCATACTGCAAGCAATAAACTCTGTAGCCTGCAGCTGTGAAAACACTAATTTGAAAGCTATTATTTTTTTATATTTTTGAGACGTATTTATATTGTATATTTGTGTGGGGTTTTTTGTTTGCTTGGTTGGGGTTTTTATTTGGTTTTGTTGTTGTTGTTTTCGTTTTTTTCCCCAAACTGCAGTGGTTCTTTCAGTTTACTTTTCCCTTTTTCTGATTTTCTGAACTTTCAGATCAATTAGGCTGTCTCTTTTTCCTCCTTCCTTCCACTCCCCCTGGTCTTTTCTTCTCTCTCCCTTCCTTTAGTTGTTAGAGAACAAAAGCCTTTGGAACAGAGAAGATTTGCCCAGTACAGACTCTAAACATATGGCAACACCAAACTTTTGCCTGTTACTTATGAATATAACACAAACCCTTCCCATACCTACCCCTTCACTTTGAGTGTGCTGATCTAATATCTCCTCCTTTTCTAGGACTGCAGTTTCTCAGATCTGTTGGCCTCATTCCCGCATCTTCAGGATTGTAAGATCAAAAGACTAGCCCTTGGGTAGGACTGAGTGACACTACCTTAAAAAAAGAATTCTCACCCTTCAGTGGCACATTCAGGAATTTCTTTCATGCCTTCGCCCTGTATTTACTCCTCACAGAAATCTCTCCTGTATTGGTCCCTACATCTCCAAAGTCTCGTGGTAGATAATAAAGACAATCTTTTGGGGATAGTTCCCCACCTAATGTAATCAGAGGGACATCAGTGCAAAAGCTGGCCTTGGGAACAGATATTTTTTTTTTTAAGGCAACAATGATGTTCAAGCTTGACACAATTTTTACACCCTGTGACTTTTACGTTAACAAAAGGAGATGCAGTAACTGCCCTTCTGCTGCTGTGGGATGGTTATGGTTAAATGTGCTGGCATAAAGTGCTGGATGTTGAAAAGCCACATTTCTGTCTGACTTAAATACAGGCTTGGAAAATAATAATAGGAGTTAAAGTGTGACTAAGCACTTCCAAGGGCTGTCATGCTTGACACCGAAGGCAGCTGGTCATGTCCTTAAAGTCCTTTTTAATAAGATTACTCTGCTGCTGATTATTCAGAGGTCTAGAAAAAGCAATAAATTGTTATGTTCTTATAAAGGCAACTAGCTGCTGGGGTATGTCCTTATTCCTCCCTCACCAGGGCTCCTCAGGAGCCCTTTCTATGATGGTCAGGCTGGACCTCTGATCCTTAATTTAGGATGTCTGCATGTTTTGTAATAAGCCTTTAGCCTACCAAAGTCCTTAGGTTTGTGCCTAAATACTTCCAAAGTCAGTAGAACATGCTTTATGTGTGTGACAAAACACACAACACTGCTACATGCACTGCAGAACAGCAGCTGGCGACCTTCAACAGCAGTCTTGAATGGTCTTTTATGAACAGCACCATCCAAGCCAGGACATGGTTGACAGGAAAGGGTGCTTGATCTACCCCTGTTATTAATGAACAAAAAGAAATCTCTTTTGTCTGAGTCTATGCTGGGCTGGAGAATGAGCCATACAGGAAACCTGACTTTAATTTCCTTTTAGCCCCTGTATCCAACTCTCCATGACTGTGATTCATTACTGAGAAATGATTCTGTTCTACCTTTATATGTTCTAACCAGATTAATAGAGCTGTTTCACATGTATTGGTGATGATGGCCAGTGGTTAGCACACCTTGGATTGAATTAAAAGCCTCTAGAGCTAAGAGCATGAGTCATGCATACAGGCTGAGCTCAGGAGTCAACCTTGGTAGCTGGGGCTGAGAAATGCATCTCCTGTGGATGAAGGAGATGCGAGGTCTCTGTACAGAGCTGGGTGGTGATCTTGGCCTCATCTGATTTCTGTCTCTCAGAGGGGAGTTACTGGCTCCACATCTCACCCACCAACACTGCCACATTCATGGTACTGGGAGGCCAAGCTTGTGGGAATGCTGGGTTTGGGAGTGACAATTCTTCCCATCCTCTATTGGGCTCTCTGGAAAGGATGAATACATTGGAGAATAGATGCATGAAAAGGTTTGAAGGTGTATCTTCAGTTGCAGATAGTTGTTCACAAGAGTTAGCCTTCATTTGAATACTTCAATTCATCTTCCAGTACCACCAGAGAAACTGTGGGAACCATATCTGCATGAAAACACCGTTCATTGCAGCAAGTCAAATAAAAACTGAATTTCATTTGTAAGAGAAAAGGAGATGGGAAACAGCTTGTGTTGAGTGTCTGGGTAGATCAACTTAAGTACAATGACAGCATCAAAGAGAGGTGTGCTTCATTTGACCTGGACAAAGGCACCCTACAGAGATGCTGTATTAGACAGCATTTACTCTTGGAAAACTTTTGCCAAGTCTTCTACTTGTACTGTCTTTATAAACCATTTGGATCCAGAGTGTGTCAGTGTATATACTGAGAAAGGCTCGGGTGATGCCGACATTTGGCAGTATTGCTCTGTTAGGGGGGGGGACTCAGCACCTGCACCTTGGTCCATATAGAAAGAATTTAATGCATGGAGACCTGATCACTGGTCCCCATCTGGCCCCAGTTAGTGATGCTGGAAACCCTCTGCAGCAGCAGCAGGATTGGCAACAAATATTTAACTAGTTTCAATCTTTGAGAGAAAAAATGTACATTCTGCTAAAACTAAAAATAAAATCACAGCAGATGGTACCTTGACAGCTGCTGGCGTAGAATGGCCGGGCCACGGAGGCTAAACTCCCCTCTGCTGCCACCCAGAAGCACCCTCCTAAACTGAGGCTGATGAGAATTTAAGTGCTCTTTGTGTTCATGTTTTCTCTGTTCTGTGGCACATGTCCAACACTATCTGCAAAATGTAAGCAGTTGAAATCACTAAATTCTGAAATGAATGATCTGCGCTTTTTTTTTTTTAATGCATTAGGCTGCTTTTGGGTACAGTTAATTCAGGTTCATTTTCAGTTTGAGCTTAAAGCTATCACTGACTTCTTTGAATCTGTGGAAATAAGAATAAAACCTGACCCTTCATGGCCTAAATGGCTCAAACTGAAATTAAGTCAATGATAAGGTTCAGAACGGGTTACCCATCTCCTCGGTTGTACTGACAAGTCTGTCTCCATCTCTTTTAATTTTGCTTGCTCTGCATCAAGCTGGAAAAACACCCCAGACGTGCCACAAAAATGAAAGCTTGGATTATACACATTCTTACTCAAAACAGAGTGAGGGTACCAGTAATCCAAGAAGAAAATGCATTCTTAGAGGCCAAGTGATGTAAGTCAAGCTTAGGAATTGCTTAGTGACTGTGTGAAGCTTACTGTTTTTGTTTGTCGGTTTAAATGTGAAGTGTTTGGGGCAGCCTGAACTGGGCTTAGTTTTCTTAATAAGCAGATAAAATTCATTTCAACAGAGACACACACTAAAAAAAAAAAAATCACTGCCGTGGTGTGGCCTTTTCTATCTATGATGGATACAGTCTACAGATCTGAACCCACTATTGAATGTTAGCATTCCAACACAATTTATTAGTTTTCTAACCATTTTTACTGTCACTGGGAGCACCTGGTATTTGGGATCAATCCATAACAACTTCTCAAAGGTGCTCTTTGCATACTGATTGCTTCTTCTGGTTCTTTCTAACTCCTATGCACAGACCTGGTGTTGAAAGGTTTTTTATGCCAGTCTCAGCCATCACAGATCAAGACACAGCCCTTTTTGCAGTAAAAGGCTGGAGCACTTTCTACTGTTGTATTTAACTAGAAGTCACTCTCCCTGGGTTTTTTTTGTGGCAGAAAATCAATGCCATAATAGCTATTCCTTTTTGGCAAGAGAGTGATAGCATTGGCCAGCACCCAGAATAATGCAAGCTGGAGATATAGAGTTCTGCCAATGTACCTTAAATCTCTTGACCTTCAACATCTCAAGATTTCCAGCCCTGAGAAGAGCGCTTTTGGGAGAAAAGATTGATAATTCTGCCTGGCTGCAAGACAGTGTCCAAGTAAAAGCTCCAGTGGGAAACTGAAAACCTCCTCTGTGTTGCTTCTCCTTTCACAGTAAGATAAATAATGTCTGGTGCCACTGAAGCCAAGGGAACCAACTACTGAAACTAGAGCTAAAGACAACAAAATCAGTCCTCCTAAGCACATTCTGGCTCCAGGACTGCACTTTGTTTGCTTACAAATGTATGAAAACAAGCATGTGCTTGGTGTGATTTTATTTTTTTCCCCCCTGCAGATCAGCCTGTGTTTTGGAGAATGAC
>WEIS01038067.1:15975-27091 GCA_013389965.1 Todus mexicanus | reverse complement strand
CTCCATGGAGCTGTTTTCTAGCAAGACAACCCTTAATTTGCGCCGGTGCCTGGTATTCTTTCTCCCCAGATGCAGGACTCTACCCTTGTCCTTGTTGAACTTCGTGAGGTTCATCTTTGTCCAGCTCTCTAGCCTGTCCAGATCTCATTGGATAGCAGCCTTCCAGTGTGTCAGCCACCCCTCCCAGTTTTGTATCATCAGCAAACTTGCTGAGACTACACTCTATTCCCTCATCCAGGTTGTTGATGTAGATATTGAACAAGACTGGACCCAGCAGTGATACCTGGGGAACACCACTGGTCACAGGTCTCCAACTGGACTCTGTGCCACTGATCACAACCCTCTGAACTCTGTTGTCAAGCCAATTCTCAATCCACCTTACAGTCCAACCATCTATCCCACATTTTTTGAGTTTTCCTACGAGGATATTATGGGAGACAGTATCAAAAGCCTTACTGAAGTCGAAGAATAGGACATCCACTGCTCTCCCTTCATCCACCCATTTGATCATGCCTTCACAGAAGGATATCAGATTAGTCAAACAGGACTTCCCCTTGGTGAATCCATGTTGGCTACTCCTGATAACCTTCTTTTACTTTCATGTGGTTAAAGATGGCTTCCAGAATGAGCTTCTCCATCACCTTTCCAGGGTGAGGCTGACTGGTCTGTAGTTGCTTGGGTCTTCCATCTTGCTTTTTAATTCCCCCTAACACATACTGAACTCAGAAATGATTCCTGAAAAGCCTAGTGATAGAAATTAGTATTCAACTAAGACTAGTTGATTTTCAATGTAACACTCCAGAATTATTACTAATGACAATATTAATCAACTTCAAAAAACCCAAAACAACAACTGTAAAACATTCCCTTGGGCTTCAGGTAAACACTGAAAAGTTGTATTACACAACCTTTTAAATTTCTAACTTTTACTACTATTTCATATTTACTTTGTATTTTAGTTCTGTCAGTTCAGTTGTGTTGCTTTTATAAAGATGTAACTTCAGTATATTTGAATTTGAAATCTTTTTCTGTGAACAAAAGTAACAAAAATAACTTTTTTGTGAACAAAGATAACTACAGAAATAGAACAGAGGTAGTGATTGCATTATTAATATAAGGAGATTTTATATATATAAACAATAGACAATTTAAGGAAAATAAGGTATACACTAAGAGTTCTGCATGTTGAACAGAAATACTTCTGTATTTTTAAGTGTGAACACACATGACATGGAACATGCGGTTGTAAGAGCTGTGATCAGGATGAAGTAATATTTTTTAAAAAATCTGATTTCTATGGAATTAAATAAAGATAAAATATTTTGCATAGTTCTATCCCCATGTAAGTATACTTAAAGTTCACAAAATTAACTGCAGAACTATACCAGGATTATTCAATGATAACTTTGAATGACTGAAATTTTGCAGATTCTGAGGTTCAGATTTTTGGTACCAAAGGACAGATTGTCGGTATTTCTCCTGACAATTTTTTCCCACATCTAGTAGCAGTACTGGATCATTTAATATAGTAATGACACTCCTGAGAAAGTGGCAAAATAGAGTTTACAAAGTTTCAGGAACTTTGAGTATAGCATTATGAATTTTATAAAATCTTGAAGTGCTTCTAACAAATCCAGGCTTTGCTTTTGTCCAGGATAACAAAGACGGAATTTTTTTCTGCTGTCAGATAAAAACCTCTAAAAAACCCCAAAAAACACTGATATTATTTAAACTAATTCACAGTAAGAGGCAAACCCTCTGAATTTCTCAAATGAAATCAGTTCCATTTGTAAATTAGCTTTGAATAATTGCACATTATTCAAGTCTTTTGGATATTGTTATGCAAGACAATCCTTATGTTGCCTGCATACCTTTCTCTAGAGTGACAGCTGCTTCTTGTAACCGTGTGTGTGTATTTTTTTTCCTTAAAAAAATCCAGGATGAAACAGCAAACCTTTTGATTAAAGCCCTGTTTAGCATAGTGAAAAAGAAAGGGCACATGTGAGAGCCATTACCAGAGGGACTGAGGGCTCATAAAGCTGTACAAAACAAGTCTGGAAAGAGAGTGGATGTTGCTTGCTCTTTCCTCTGTTACAATCAGAAAGCTGAGGGGAATGGGAGTCCCCCTGTTTGGAGGGAGTCAGGACCTGGCAAGCCTACGCTCAATCCAACCCTGGGGGTAACTGGTCTAGTGTGTCTCAGCACTGAATGGTCGTAGGCAGGGGTGTGCTGATACCTCCGTGTAGTCCTACTGTAAGGACGGAAGGTGCTGGAACTGTGTTGCTTGAGCTCCTTCCCTTGCCCCGACCTCCACCTCCCTGTTGCCCCACGATGCGTGGTGCAGGAAGAGGCAAAAACTTGCATCCTACTTGCCTCCAGTGTGATTCCCACAGGTGGCCCCAGGTCCCAGCAGCTCCAAAGGATCATGCTGATGATCAGTGCCCACTGGGACCATATTATTGTGGTTTTTGAGATCTGGACAATGTCCATTTACTTTCATCTAACTGGAAACAAAAATAATTTGTTACTTATTATCTTGAATTGGAAATAGAAGAACCCCACTGCGAAGGAATGTTGCCTTTGGGATGGTTTCAACTTGTAAACCATATTTTACCAAAGGTTGTGGAAGATTACATCCATCAAGTTAGTTGCTGTGCAATCAATCAAAGCTGATTGATAGATTGTATGATGGATCATACATATCAGGGAAAACAACAAAGAGCACTGAAATAATAGAAGATCGGATTTTTTAAAATCATGCTGCCCTTTCCTGTGTCAATATTGCTTTCTGTTCTCTAGTAAGAAATGCTATATTATTTCAGTACGAGAAGAATTAATCCAATGTAGAAATATTCTGAATGTTAAGAGATACTGTTAATAAAGAATGATAGAAGCTGAGTCAGCATATATTTTAATTTAAATAATTTTACTTATGCTTAATGAGAAAGAACACTAAATATCTTTGTTCTATAGAACTTTGATCATTTATCTTGAAAATATGAATTGACTCCCAGGATACAGTATTGAAAGGTAAGCACATATGGGGATCAAACTGAAAGTCTTAGGCTTCTTTGTTTAAAATGATTCCAAATGAAATAAAAAAAAAAATAAAATTGCTAAATTAAGATAGATCAGTAATAACTCTTTCTGTATTCTTAGCATTGTAGATGACTCTAATAACTAAGCAAAATGTGAAATTGCATGGTGTATCTACTGCATGCCATAGTTAATCTGATTAGTTATCTTACTACATTGTGAACCCCACAAATTTTGCATGCTAAGATAATATGGGAATTCTAGTAAAGGCTTTTGTTTCCTCGGGGAGTATGATACTGTGGGTAACTATGCATTAAAAAGTTTATTGTAAACAGACTAACTGCCTGTGAAATATTACTGAGAGCATACTAAACAAATGGCCTACTCTATGGGTACTACCTTGTGAAAACCCTGTCATTAATGCCATCTGATAAATGCCCCTAGAGCTCGCCGATTTCCAGTTACAGGCAATGAAAGTGCATTGCTTGGTTCAGAGACAAACACAGCAGACCCAACAATATTTTATCTTAATTTAAACCTTAATCCATTTAAATAGAATCTGCACTGTAATAGCGGCGTTAAATCACAGAAACAGGAATAGTGTTAACAGCAGGACATTATCTTTTATTGAGGGCAAGCAGCAGGGTTGCTACTAATGAGGACATCATCAATTTATCAGTTAAAGGTCAATCTAAAAGGATTTCGCCCTCTGCCCGTCTCCTGCCTCCCATGTTTTTTGCTCTCTACTATCACTGTCTGGACTCTGAATCATTTTTATCAATCATTCTCTGCTATGACAGGAGACATCTTAATGCGATGTCTGCATAATGTTTGCAAGAAGTACAGATTTGCCCAAATAGTATATTCTGCTTTCCTCCTCTCATCATTTACCAAGTCGCTAAAAAATGTCCTGATGCCTTTCTATTTCAAATGTTAGTTCAATATTTTTCTGTCCTGCCATTTTTTTCTTAAATTGCTGGTTGCTTTTAAGTCTTAACACAAAAGAAATCTTTGATGGTACAAATTTCTTGGTGAATGATAATATTTTACTGGAATAAATCTTGTGGAAGGATTCAGTATCCCTCACATATTTTGTGGCTATCAAAGATGAGCTTCTTAATTCAATATTGAAAATTACTGGTGAGTATCTTCAAAAGGCTTTTTCTTTGCAAAAATATGAAATAATAAGATATAACTCATTGCTTATAGTGGTATTTTAAAGATTAGAGCAACTAAGTTATTCCATAGTAAAATCAAATCTAGATTTTATCATAAGAATTTAATTATTTTTCCCCTCCCTCAAGCGTGTGCCACACATGAGTTACAACATGGCAACTAGAAAGCAATTTTATATTTCTTTAGTGGAGCTGTTACACTCACATGATCCCTTTTCACAGCTCGTGATGTCTGGTATGGTTTTATACTTGCCAAGGAATGAGACCTTGAGAATCAACTGAAATAAACACTATGCTTTCTTGCATCTAATTGGAAAAATGTTGTGTTTGAAGTTGGAAATCAGCTAGTTATGTTGTGTCTCAACCGGGGGTTCAGGTTCATGCCTGATGCCCTGGAGCCAATGAACCCATAGAGTTGGGATCCACCTTTGAACCTTTAATGCATTTCTGTACAGAAAGGGGTACCAGGCAATCGTTCGCAAAGTTAGGACTCATCTGCAGATGGGCTGTTGGGTTTTATACAGGTTACAACAAAAAAAAGTTGCACAAGACTTGTTCATTGGTCATCTTTCGGTTATGTAAGTCATGTTTTTCTGTGCATGCTCCTATTAGTAGCTAGTTCATTATACAAAGGCAGTCTGACATTAACATGCTAGGTTTTTTCCCAGGGGTGTGATTTTTACCATGCTAACTAGTTTCAGGTTACTTTAGGTTACCTTCGGACCATCCCACTTTCACCACTTCCATCCCTATGGAGGTGATTCATCTTTTGTTGGCATTAGCTCATCCCTGTGTGTGTTATCTTAACATGGTTCTTTACTTTGAGGACCGCAATTTCCATATTGTGAGTGTTTGCTTTGAGGGGCAGAGTTACTTGTAATTTCAGTATTTCTGAACACACGACACCTAGTAAAGGTCATACTTTTGCTTTTTCTATTTTTGTGATTTGATTTAATCCTTTAGAAGCTTAAATCTTCATGTTGATTCTTGTCACACTTTTTTTTTTTTAAATTTTCTCCATATGAACTTGTATTTCAGAGACAACAATTTAAAGACCTTGACAAGAAGATTAAGTTATTTTACTCTTCCCAACAATTCAAAACCTTCTTTGATCTAAACAGGCCATTTATAATTTAGAAAGAAGGTTTAACATTTCTGCACAGAAAATCCAGAACACAGGAAATCCAGTATTTGGGACTGTAGCTTTAAAGAAAGGCCACACTTGTCCACAGACTTGCATTGTTTTAATTACTATGATTGCAACTGGGAGTCCCTCTCAATGTTGCCACCCCCTTTATGCCAGATTGTGTACAAGATCTGAGTTACAAGCTTCAAAGGAGGCAGGAGCTCACGCAAGTAATGTACCTGACAGACGGGTAACTACCAGGAAATAAGATGACTATAGTGATGGTCATGATAAATGCTAGTCTCAGCACGTGTTGCTAAATTATTAGATTTTTAAACTAATTTACTTAGCGGATAGTCTTAAAAAGGTTAAAAATGGGTGATATATTGATTTTGCTTAATCTTGTGAGGAATCAATTTAACCTAGAGTGATGTTTTTCAGGTTTTAGACAATTTAAGAGTGTCTACACAGGAGTTTTGCACCACTTTAGATTAATTTTGAACAAATTTAATTTGAGCTGGTATGTTGTGGACACTAAACACTGTTTAAAATACTTACAAGCAAGAATAAAGTGGTTCTAATCCCAAGTTAATGATCTGACTCTACCTTCACTTACTTGAATGTCATGCTCCATTAAAATTAGTAGGACTACACCACATCTGGGAAAACAAACTACAGCCAAAGCTTTGCCTTATTGAAAAAACACTGCTTATCTGAGATGCAATTTCATCCAGATGACAGATGACCAGTGGAGGTTTTAGATTTTCAAACCTAGATAGATCTTCCAGGTGGGTATCAGTAAATTCTACAAAAAGAGGGGGGGAGGGGCAGGGAATATAATGATGCGTTATGTGTTCGCATCCCAATTTGGGCTCCTTCTTGGCTCTTCTTGTAGTCATTAGGTAAATAATCTATTTTGTTTCTCAAAAGTACTACAGTGATCCTGAATCTGCCTTGCTTCTATTGTCTCTTCTGCAGAATGCATACGTGCACGGACAGTTCTTATACAACCTCTGCTTCAGATTCAGCTTGTGTGCTGTCTAATTGCCTTCATGCAGCTGTCAGGTAACAAGTCAGCACTATATGTTGTACTATTCAGTGAGCATTCCCCTCCTGGGATGTGTTCATTGAAGCTTGGTTCCAATTTCTTTCAAATAAAAAAAAAAAAAGGAGACATATGGTATGAACACATCTTATCTTAGAACTGAGTCCTTCAAATTCTCTCCAACTTCTTTCTAGCCGCAAGACACCAGATACCAACCTTACTTTCTTACTCCTGCTTAAGGGTAGGCCATTTCACACCAGTTTGGTGTCTAATCTTAAGAGATGTATGCATATAGCTAGGTAGATAGCATATTTCAAGGGCTTTGGCGCTAGCAAAAAATGCGGTACCTTATTGCTGGGTTTGTTCTCAGACATATTCATGCCCATGTAAGAATGCATAGCTGGATACCTTCCTTGCAAAAATGCAGGACTCAAGTATATTAAATATAGCTGTGGTGTTGTAGAAACTGCTCGTACACGATTCATAAGGGGTTTAGGTTTTGTTGTTGTTTTGCAAGGCTAGGAGTACAAGTGCTGCTTGATAAATTATAACAATTATAAATATCAATAACCATGAGGGTATTTATTGCTGTTTGTAAATAAAAATGTGTAAAATATCTCAACTGTTGTAAAAACTGTTGATGAGGCCTATTTAATACCTGAATATTGCTGATATTTTAATTTAGTGGTAGCACTGGGATGATAGAAACATATTTCTTTGAATTTATGTTTGCAGCAAAGTGAGAGCCACTAGAAATAAGAGTTTAACAGGAAATTTGTTACTTTACAATAGTAGAATGCTACTTACGCTTGGTTCATAATGAGAAAAGCCTCCATTTAAAAATTCAGTCCTGTAGTTTGCAGTTCATCACAATTGCCAGAAAAATAATATTGCAGATAAAACTGTGTGCCAGTGTCCCTATAGGCATAACATTGCAGAATACATATGAGTGTAGCAGATTTGATTTTAACTTAACAGATTTACAAAGTTTATCATGGCAGGTCCAGTTGGGGATATTTCTCATCTGAACCACCCCAAAATTGAAAATCGTAAAAATTCTTAGATACTGGGGTCACAAGGATGAGTTTCCTTTTCGACTCCTTCTCAGCTCCCTCTTTCTAGCCCTCCCTCTCCTCCCTCCCCCCCCCCCAAAAAAAAGAAATTAAACCCCAAATATTTTCTTTTTTTTTGTGTGTGTGTTCAGAACCAGCTGAAATGATGTGAAATCACATTGTTGCAGCAGTCAGATTTTTTTCAGATATTGTTTCCATTTCTCAAATTGACTAAATTGAGAACTTTGTAAATCATACCTTTTAAAAATAAACATCCAGTGAGAGGAAAAAATTAAGTTGCTGAAGTATCAGCAAATAGTTTAAACTTTCCAAGCTGGTTTAACGGCATCCAAATGTTAAACCATATGGGCAACATTCTGCTGTCAAAATCACACATGCTACTTACTGAAAATTAATTTAAAGCAATTGTGTTATGGTCCAGAATGTCCACTTGATGCTCTATGGGCTTTTTTCCATGTTCTAAAATGTTCTTTGCTCCAGATCTCCACAATTGCTGCAGATGGTCAATCTTCAAAAGGGGCTTGGTTTGGTCAACAAGTGGTTTGTCAACCACAATTTACTTTCTCTGTGTCTGAAGTGGCATAAAAATCACATCTGAAGTGAGTATTTCTGACCATGAAGTAAACAAATTTCAGTTGTGTTTTGTGGGGATTTTTTGGTTTTTTGTTTTTTCTGATGCATCATACAGCAAGCTGATGCATGTGAGATTTGTCATGGGGAAAATTCTTGTAGTTATTGATGGTCATACAAATTGAGTGTAAAAATACTCAGGCAAGTTTGAACTGGACTAAGTAAGGACAGAACGTTCACTAGTGAATCAGTTTTCTGGTTCAAGGCAGTGGGACTGGACTGAGTTACGAAATGTCTGCCTTCACCTTACCAGCTGTGCTCTTCTGTGAATAATACAAGTCATTTTAATCCGCTCTTCCCACAGTTGGAGGAGGGTGGTTCACAGAAGGCAATTGAAGAAACTTACACAATTTCCTCAGGGACATTATCCATGTCACATTCAACACCAACAAGAACACCTATTTAGTTTACTGCATTTGGTCTCCCACTACTTTATAGCTCTGTTTGTTGTACTAATAACTATAGCTTACAGTTTGCCAGATTTTACACCCTTTTTTGCTATTTAATTAGTTATATGCTCTATTCTCATCAAATACCACACCTTATTGTGAAACAGTTGGTGTTAAAGAAGTAAAAGCCACAATATTCCACGGTGCTAAACTAAATTTTATGTATCTATTTTCACAGTTTCTTCAGCTCTGAGTCAGGAATCCCCAGCACTAAGCAAATAAAGTGGCAGCTCAACACAGACACTGGAAAAAATAATTCCAGCATAGTTTAATACAAATACAATTTATTTCTCCTTCCTCTTCCCATTTCCCTGAAATGAGAGCCTGAAAACATTTTCTTATGTGTAGAAAAGAGTAATTTTAGACTTTTTGGGGAAAAAAACAATCAGTATTGTATTTTGCCGTCCCTTCCCCTGAAATCTGAACCTCTGGAGACTAAAAGGCCTCTGCCATCTCTGCATTGCTTCAGGATTGCTCTCTGGTATACAGCCCTGGAAGTGAAACTGTCTTTCAAACTCTGCCTCACACGTTTTAAGCTGCCCTCTTCTCCCACCCTTGCCTGGGGAGCTCAACTGGCCACTGACAACCCAATTACTCTTCTCCAATCACTGTGAAATTCTCCAGCTGGCACCGATTGTTCTGTAGCATGAACGTTCACAGGGAATATAGAGTAGAATACCCTCTAACTCGTGATACATATATGATTATAAGATGAATATCCAAATCACTGGAACAATTGATGCTGGAGTATATTACACAGAATGAAATGGTTCTACCTAGGCATAGTGCAAGGCACCAGATTAAGAATAAAGTTTAAAACCAAATTAGGAAAGATGTGAAGGGAGCAAGGTTAAGGCAGTACTCTGCTCCCCTTGCCATGCCTTTTGCAGCTCCAGTGTCCCTGGAGATGTAGGCTTTCTAACCTTAATGATGGTGGGAATGGGATTTTAATGTCCAGGGGCCAGAAACGAAAAGTGTGGGGAGATTAATACTGAGGAATTGCCCGCTCCCCTTGGCATGACATTGCAGCACCAGATTCCCTGATATTTCCAGCCCCAGAATCCCTGGAGCTCATTGATCCGGCGACTCTGGGGCTGCAAATTCCATGGCCAGTGTCCCTGGATCTGTAGGCTCTCTGATTCTCCGAACCCTAACCCAGGGAAGTGGTGGAGTCAACGTCCCTGGAGGTGTTCAAAAAAAGACTAGATGCCACACTTAGTGGCATGGTTTAGCTGGGTCTTGGTTGTAGGTCATAGGCTGGACTCGATGATCTGAGAGGTCTTTTCCAGCCTTAAACATTCTGTGATTCTGTGATTCTGTAATGCTGGCGGGAATGGGATTTTGACGTTCAGGGGCCATGGGGCCCAGTGAGGCTGATTGCGAAAATTATGAATGGAGGAAGGTTGGGGCAGCACCGTGCTCCCCTTGGCATGACCTTTGCAGTGCCAGTGTGCCTGGAGCTGTAAGCTCTCTAGTTTTCTGAATCCTAATCCTAAACTTGATGGTGGTGGAACTGGATTTTCAAGTTAGGATGCCGTGGGACCCAAGGGGTCCAGATACGGAAGTGTGGAGGGGTTTTGCGGCTGAGGTCCCTTCAGGAAGAAGTGGGCTAAAGGGAAATATTTTGATTTACTAATGTTGGCACAGTGCCTTGCTCCCCTTGGCATTCTTCTGCAGCGTCCATTTCCCTATAGTGTAGTCTTTCTTTTTCTCTGAACCCTGTCCCCAGTACTCTTTTTCTTGAATTTATATTTTATCCCCTTTGATTAATCATACCATTTCACTGGTTTCGGGGTAGGATAATTGTTTTAGGCAAGGTTCATGTCTCTGCAGCTTGACGTCCTGCTCATAGTGCATTAGAGACAGGCAATTAAAAAAGCAGGCCTACCACATGAAACAGCTGCTCTCTGCCTTCCTTTCCAATATAATCGTGTAGGACAAAGGTAGTTTCCTGGAATTTGAATATATGGCTTTAATCTACTGAGGGAAAAGAAGGATGGCAGTTGATGTTTTATATATTCATCTAAAGAATTTCCATGTGCTAACGCATTATGTGATCCATTCTAAATACATCAGGATTATAGCTTATGTGCAAGCCATTTGTGTGATACACATACAGTGTATTCATAGCTTTCCAGATGTATTAAAGTCACGGCACAAGAGCTGAAATGATCTTGCACACCCATATGATCTTTACATACCTGTTGAGTGTTTGACTGAGATTTCTGATATTAATTCAATCAGGGGTACAGCTTGTGTAGAATCTCAGAGGAAAAGATAAACACTAGAATTCAAATAAAGCAAACAAACAAAACTGAAACAAAACTCCAAAGCAAAAAGCCCCTAAAGCCAAATCTGCTGACCTTGTTGCTTGAGCAAATTCACACCTAGGAGCCTGGATTCTCAGAGCCCAATTCATATGCCCTGACCCTCTGAAATTCTTAAATGACTTGGCTCTGGTCTGCAATCCCACTTAATGAGTCCACCAAAAAATATAGATACTACATTTTGGTGGTTATAAAGGGGAGAAGAAAATGAAAAAATTATACATATTATTAAAAAAAAAAAAAAAAAAAAAAAAA
>WEIS01038067.1:0-15960 GCA_013389965.1 Todus mexicanus | reverse complement strand
AAAAAAAAAAAAAAAGATTGTTATTGCAGTTGAGGAAAAGTTTGAAAGTATTATATTGGGCAGAGATTTAGCAATGAAAGCGAAGAGACCTCTTTCTTCAGTGAACTAAAATTTTACTGCATTGTTAGAATTCTCATTCATGCCTAGCAATCCTAAATAGAGGGAATCAGGAAAAGAACGGGGGAGCTAGAATAGTAGGCATATTTAAAAGAATTAAATCTGAATTTATTTCTGGAATCAATCTTTCATGTTTCAAACATTTCACACATGTTAGGGTAATTTTTTCTTCCAGTAGAGAGCAACTGAATCGATCAGTTCTGTTCCATGCATTTCTGAAATTGTTGCTGTTTGGAACCAATACATTACAAATCTGTGCAGCTTCTAAATGAGACCAAAAATTAATCAAAGATTTGAAGGGTTGCCATGGGCACCTACGGAGGTTGAACGATTAAGTGAAACTGAGTGAACAATATGTAGTGAATAATATATTCAACAAATTTTTTTATTCATTTTTTTTTGTCTCTACGATTAATATAACTGCAATGGAATTATGAGAACTTTGCTATTCATCTTAGTTGGCTTTTCCTTAGCAGTAAGTTGTTTCGTTATTTTTATTTTATGGACAGATCATAGTTGCTACTGTAGCACACAGAAATCTGCTGTAGTGATTGTTGTTAGTGACAGATCACTTAGGCCTATATTTGCAGTTTTATTTGACTACATGTGACTTAGGACAATGTGGTGGGTTAACCTTGGCTGAGCACCAGGTACCCATCAAGTCGATTTATGCTTCCCCACACACACCTCCCTCAACATGACAAGGGGCAAGAGAATGAGACAATCATCCCATGGGTTATAACAAAGGCAGTTTAACAGGAAACAAAAAGAAAGGAAGGCTGTGCAAAACAAAGCAAAATACAGAATTTAGTCTCTACTTCCCATAGCAGGTGATGTCCGGCCTCTCCAAGGAAGCAGGGCTCTGATATACATAGCAGTTTCCCAGTGAACAAACATCTCTTACGGATGGCCCTCTTCCTCCTCTTTTCCTCAAGCTTTTGTTACTGAACTGACGTCATATGATATGGAATACCTCTCTGGACAATTTAGGTCAGCTGTCCTGACTGTGTCCTCTCCCAGGATCTTGTCCACCCCATCCCCTGGATGCTGTGCTAGCCCTGCTCAGCAGCAGTCACAACACTGGTGCTTTATCAACAGCCTCACAGCAAAATAAGAGCTGCTATGAGGGCACTAACTCCATCTCAGCCAAACCCAATACAGACAGATAGTAATTAAAAAAAGTAATAATAATTAAAAAAAGATTTTTGCTTAATGCTTTTTTTAGAACATACAGGATTATGCAGCATGACATATTTATGAGACTGAGTGATACCAACATCAGTATCTTCAGAAAAAAAGTGTAATCCACTTGTGTGATCAGAAACTTGAAGTACTACAGCTTTAGCATTTTTGTCTATGGTTCTGTGTGTGCAAGTTTCCTGGTCATAAACATGGCCCAAAGCATTTGTCCTGTCGCTGAAAAAGACCAATGCAATGTTCTTTGGTTCGTACCCTTTGACAGATAATGGAAGTAAGCTGCCAACAAGCACCAGCAATATGTCCTTTCTTTGCACAGATTAGTAAAACTTGACAACTCAGTAGTAGTAGGGGCTCAGAGACAGTTAGCAGCTGAACTCTTAGAAAAATCTGATCAAAAATTCAATTTGACGAATTGAGGTGGGGTGGTGTTTTGCTGGTTTTTTGAGCCTTTTCATTTACTGTGGCACTGATATAATAATTCATATGGTGCCACAGGCTTGTCAGACATTGTACAGGCAGGCAGTAAGAGAGGGTCCTGGCCCTAGCAAGCTTGCAATTCAATATAATATTCCTTCAGAGTTTGAATAAAAGTCAATGTATTGAGTAACTTCATACATTCTTCAGGAGTCGGTGAATGTCAACTGCAATTATATTATATGTGTAGTAATTCCCTTAGTTTTTTGCTCCAGGCTGAGAATAGTAAGTCAATATTTTGTTATCACTGGAGTACAGCCTCAGAAGCAGTGCAGTCCTGATTTTAATATTGATTTCTCCATTCTACAAGAATTAACTTGTGTCTTGCTTCTTGAATCACAGATCTTATTTCCTGTATATACTTCGCAGAAAAGCCTTGGAATAGCAATAAGCAGTTTATCTATTTAAACTGGGGCTAGGCATATAGAAAGCACAGAAAATGTTGACACATGTTTTTCCAAAAATTTACTATAAATGAGTTTTGCATTTTAGCTACAAGAACTAGTAACAGTTCTGGTTTGTCACAGAAATTGCCACAATGTCTGAATGTATATGAGTTGCCTTAAAGCTTAACTTGTTAGTAAAAGTGAGTTGACTTCTTAGTCTATTTATTATTTATTAATTTATGAAAAGGAGAATGATATGAATAGGGGTTTAATATTCTAAACTTTATTCTACCTTTAATGTATGCTGTTAATCTGTCACAGCTTGGTGATCCATCTTGTTTCTCCGATGCTATCAAAACACAGTATACTGGAGAGGAATAAATTAAGAAATTGTTATATCCATTTGAGACAGTTATTTCTGAAAACTATCCATATTAGACCAGGATTTAAAGCAATTTTGTAATGAGATATGTTTCAGGATAAAGAGGAAGTTGGTGACTCTTGGTTGCCATAACCTTGGAACACTTGGGCTTCAAAATTTTCTAGTCTCTTTCTCCACAAGGCATAAAAACTCAATACCTAATTCACTCATGACAAATGTTTGTTTAGTTCTGTATTTTTTTCCTTTTCTTTGAGATAAATAATGAGTTGATTTAAAAAAAAAATGATGCAGGTCTTTACCTGCTTCCAAATGTTCCAATATATGTTTTATCCTTTGGAATTATTTTTTTTTTAATATCAGTCCTTTCATGAAATATACTACTACGTATAATGAAACAGTCCTTGGGATCCAAATTCGCTGGTAAACTCATGTTATTTCTTGGTTCACTCTGCATTAAAATGACATATCTCCATCTTCTGGTACCCCTCTAGCTGTCCTGCATCTTTTTGTGGTGTAACTGCTTCAAAAGCTAAGTAAAAAAGTATTGTTACCCCAGAATGTAGCCCGGTTTACTTCAGTTCCTTCTCCTATTCCTGCAAGAACAGCTATCCTCAGAGTGATGAAGGGATGAAGAGATCAGATGGTAAAAATAAAAAGAATTGTGCTAAGATCAACCCTTTTTACTCAAATTGCACTCTCCCCAGGAGACACCAGATGAATATTGCATCTGGAGGCAAGTACATTCGGGAGCCTAAGAGATTGCCAATGAGAATCCATTTAATGTTTCAGAAACCACAATGAGCTTTACTTAAATCACTTTTCAGAGATACACATCTGCAAGTCTGACTGTTGAATTTCCCCTTTACAGTGTAGCATTTTATAAGACATTCTAGACAGATGCTGATTCTTTACACAGTTTAAGATTTCCCTCCAAAGATATGTTGCTTCTATAATTAACGCTATTCTTTTGATGCATCTGAGCATAATTTTCTGTTGTGTATTGTGTTTGTTTTCATTAGGTTGCCATGGAAATCTTGGAAATCATTGACTTGTAATAGATTTCTTTGAAGTTCTGCAGCTACATAAGTAGATGCGAAGCATTCTAGTTAAGATTGCTTCCACTAGACTATACAATGCTACCCTCTAGTTCTTTTCCTGAACAATAGCACCTTCCTTTAATTCTTTGTGCAAGTGTAAAAGACTAAAAACATGCCTCATATATTGGGAGAGAATTGTTCAAGCATAGTGGTTTTCAAGTGTTTGACATAATATATAGGCATTTTGGTATGTTACATAGTTTCTTCTGTTGTGCTTCACAATTTGAAGTCTATGATTGAAATCACTATATACCCTTGGCCAAGACTCCCTAAAAATAAAGATATCACTAATACTTTTTCCTATTTGTGCCACTGCTCTGGACATACCGACTTGGTACAGATCTGCTGTGACATACACAATTCCCCTAGTCAGAAAGTGCTCATTCTTTTTTAGATCACAAAAGCAAAAAAATTAGAGTGATTTTCAGATACAATAACTTGCTCAAGTTACAAAAATAACAGAGTAAATATGCAAGAGTTAGCATGGAATTGCTACAATGTCTTACATAGACATTCATTCCACAGGTTGAGACACTGTTTGTTGGTGTACAAAGCGTTTAAAATACAATAGGTACCCTTAAGTATTTGAAGCCACCTCTGGCTTAAATTAGTTTCAGCACAACAGTGTTTAAACATAAAGTCTCACAACCTTTTGAATGATAGAAGTTACCTGGAATACCAACGATTTGCAGAAATGCAGTAAATTGGAATGAAACAGAAATCTATTATATAATTTTTGAGAGCATCTCAGTATTTAATGTCAATATTTGAGTTATTAAATCCTACAAACTAGGGAAAACTAGTTCTGTGATCTGAAATACCACTGTTTGACAGTTATGTTAGTTTTAAATAACAATGCATACTTTCTTTTTTTCTATATATACTTCCCCAAAATTGAAGTAAATTGCAGGGGTTTCCATTACAAAAGCACAAAAAACCCCAACCCCGAACTATACAACAAAGTGCATTAATAATAATGTCACTGGAATAATTAATAATAGTTTACAGGTAATCCTCTACCAATGTAAAATTTGGTTCAAAATTTTATCTGAGCTTATCCCATCTAGATAAATCTCCTGAAGTGTACAGTATTTTATAGGAATTTGTTCAGGTGCATCCTACTTCCAACTGACCTGAAAGAGAAGGAAAAAAACTGCTGAGTGGTAATTCAGTGCTCAAGCTCCAGAGCTATCAGAAACTCTAAGCTACAGAACACTGCAAAACTAGCATGAGTGAAATGAAGAATGAAGGGTGAGCATTAAAAAAAAAACAAACACAAAACTAAACCTTAAATTTCAAGTGAAAGTTTGGTGTGCATTGTTTCTCTCAGCTCTATCTGAAAATTAATCTAGTACTTTGTAATGAATTTTAGAATTAATGGACTGTCTTGGACTTACATTTTGATAATTTTTCAAAAATGACAAAGTCTGTTCCTTTCTCCTCATTTTTAATTCCTAATGTTGAAAAATCTGGCCTTGTTGAAGTTAAGGGATGTGAAAAATATGACCACTTTGGATTCATCCATCCTTGATTGTCACTTTGGCATGGGAGAATTGTATGGGAAAGCAGCAATCAGTTCATAACAAAAAGATCTCAAACAAATTATAACAAATGGTCAAAGAAAGAAAGAGAGAAATTTGGAATTTTGCTTTTATTTTTTATTTTCTAACATCTTTTTTACATAAATTGGACATGATGAATCAGATATCCACACTGCACCCAGAGAGGACCCCATGCTGGAGCAGATGAAGAGTATGAGGAGGAAGGAGGGGCAGAAGGGAGTTGTGGATTTATCACAGCCCCTGTCCCCATCCTTGCTTCACTGCTGAGGTACCAGGGGGAGGCAGAGGAGCTGGGAATAAACAAGTGAATGTGTTTCAGTTTTTGTCTTTTTTTCTCACCATCCAACTCTATTTTAACAGGTAGTAAATTAAATTAATTTTCCCTAAGCCAAATCTGCTTTGTCTGTGACAGTATAAGGGAAGTTATCTCCCTGTCTTTACCCTGACGACAAGATTGACAGTCTTTCCTGGTTTGGGTTAGAATAGAACAATTCTGTTCTATGATTTTTATTTTTCAGCTAAGTCTGTCTGAAGTTACCAGAATGTTTTTGCAGAGTGTCTGCTTCTAGCAGTGATAACACTCCATGTTTATAGGTAGTACCAAGGATTGGTCTGCAAACCAAGGTCAGTGCTAGATTTTGTGTACCACATGAGGGGTGCAGAAAAGTAAAGGCTGCACCTTCAGGGAGGAGCAAACAGGACAGGTGACCCTAAATTAGCCAACGAGGTATTCCATCCCATGTACACCATATTCAATATAAAGCTGAGGGATCAGGAGGGTCTTGGCCCCTTCTCTCTCGGCCCTTTCACCATTTTGACCCTTCTCTTCCATTTCTCTGAGATCGAGCTGCTCTCTCAGCTTCAGGACTCTTCCTCATTTGGATTGGCATTGGCAGCTTAAGCTTTGGCTTGAGGCCTCCAACCCCGGACTCAGCCCCCGGCTTCGGCCTTGGCTGGGCCCCAGGTTCTGGGTCGCATCCCTGAATCCAGCTCCTGGTTCCTGTCTGCTGCTGGGCCCTTCCACAGCATCAGTGGTGATGGTAATGTATTTACCATCAGGGGTGGGGGGTGTGGGTTGGATACTGGTTTTGTACATATTTGTATATATTTACTTTTTATTATCATTGTTATTATTATTTTCATTTTTTTAGTAAAGCTGTTCTAGTTTCCTTTCCTAATCAATAAGTCTCTCTCCTTTATTTCCTTTCTTCCCTTTTTGGGTGGAGAGGGGGAGACAGCGTTCTGTTGCAGATTTGGGGGTGCCTTGACCCCAAACTGTGACACAGTCTTATTCGCCATCCCCTGTCCTGTTTAGGAGGGGAGTGTGCAACTGGATGGGCATCTGGCAGCTAGCCAAGGTCAAACCACTGCAACTGGGGAAGTGATTTGTAAGTATAGTTTTAAAGAATAATGACTAGCTGTAAGAAAGAGGCAGAATAATTTGTAGATGGAAGGAAGAATTCTATGTACCACTATCACATAAACAAGCTCTAAAGCCAGGCTGCAGAGTCCAGGGAAACTAGTAAGATGAAGTAGTGTGTATAGCCTACTTCTACTTTTATGAACCTTCTGAATTTTGATCCTAAATAGATGTCTTTAGTATTCATACACTTGTTCTAGTGCTTCACCATCCTCATATTGAAGAATTTCTTTCTTACATCTACTCTAAATCTACCTTCTTTCAGTTTAGAGCCATGACCCCTTGCCCTATCACTGCATACCCTAGTAAAAAATTCCTGTTCTGCTTTCTTGTAGGCCCTGATTAGGTACTGAAAGGTTGCTAATAAGGTCTCTCCAGAGCCTTCTCTTTTCCAGGCTGAACAACTCTGACTCTCCCCACCTGACAGCACAGGAGAGGTGTTCCAGCCCCCTGGGCATTTTCATGGCCCTNGGTTTTGTACATATTTGTATATATTTACTTTTTATTATCATTGTTATTATTATTTTCATTTTTTTAGTAAAGCTGTTCTAGTTTCCTTTCCTAATCAATAAGTCTCTCTCCTTTATTTCCTTTCTTCCCTTTTTGGGTGGAGAGGGGGAGAGAGCGTTCTGTTGCAGATTTGGGGGTGCCTTGACCCCAAACTGTGACACAGTCTTATTCGCCATCCCCTGTCCTGTTTAGGAGGGGAGTGTGCAACTGGATGGGCATCTGGCAGCTAGCCAAGGTCAAACCACTGCAACTGGGGAAGTGATTTGTAAGTATAGTTTTAAAGAATAATGACTAGCTGTAAGAAAGAGGCAGAATAATTTGTAGATGGAAGGAAGAATTCTATGTACCACTATCACATAAACAAGCTCTAAAGCCAGGCTGCAGAGTCCAGGGAAACTAGTAAGATGAAGTAGTGTGTATAGCCTACTTCTACTTTTATGAACCTTCTGAATTTTGATCCTAAATAGATGTCTTTAGTATTCATACACTTGTTCTAGTGCTTCACCATCCTCATATTGAAGAATTTCTTTCTTACATCTACTCTAAATCTACCTTCTTTCAGTTTAGAGCCATGACCCCTTGCCCTATCACTGCATACCCTAGTAAAAAATTCCTGTTCTGCTTTCTTGTAGGCCCTGATTAGGTACTGAAAGGTTGCTAATAAGGTCTCTCCAGAGCCTTCTCTTTTCCAGGCTGAACAACTCTGACTCTCCCCACCTGACAGCACAGGAGAGGTGTTCCAGCCCCCTGGGCATTTTCATGGCCCTTCTTTGGACTCACATTAATAGGTCCATGTCCTTCTTATGTTTGGGGGTCCCAGAGCTGAATACAGTACTCCAGGTGGAGTCTTACGAGAGTGGAGTAGAGGAGGAGAATACTTCCAATAGATGTTGGTCAACTGTTTTTTGTATTCCTCATCATGACTGCTTTCCATAACTTTTCTTTCTTGTACACCTAGGAGAGTCTTACACTGTCTATTGACCCTGGTAACCCTAACAACTTTTGAAAAGTCATTAGATCTGAAAGGAAAATACATAAAGTAGAAAATAATGGAACCTTTTGTTACAGGATTGCTTGTGTTTCTATAAAACGCTGAATGTCTTTTGAAACTAAAGAACATTTCATTCTCATCTGCAGTATTGCACAAATAAAATACACACAAAATTACAAGTCACTGTAGCAATATACTTCTGTTAAAATATTATTTGTATAGTCAAGTGTGATTTTTTCAATAGCTTTTCAAGATTATTTAAAAAAAAAACCAACAACCTAACGGTCCTACATCTAAATTCAATGGGAATTGAGGTAGTGTATCTTACTATGTGTTCAAAACCAAATGGAAACCGATGAATTATCCAGTTTGACTCAATTGTGTTTTAACAGTATGTGTTTTCAAGTAGTTTGTGAGGCAATCCATCTTTTGAAATCTCATTTGGGCAAAAAAAAAAAAGAATAACAATAATTAAGTACTGCTTGATGGTTCAGAGCCTCAGGATGAAATCAGCAGATAGTCTAAGAAATAAGCGCATATGAACAGAAGACAAAAACTAACATATCTGTGGAAGGAGTTCAAGTACTTCACAGAATATTAAGCCTCCACCAGCAAAGTCTAGACAGAAGAAAGTCCTGGTTGTACAAAGTGATCACAAAAGATGATTCCTGCACCCATGGAGTTCTAGTGAAGTCAGCAGCACAGTAGCTGGTACCAGCGGTTTAAATGGCAGAATCACATTCTAAGAAGTGATTGAGAAATTGTCTAAGACTAGTTATTGTGCTAAAATATTTTGATGCTGTGTTCGTTAGCATGACAGAAATTAATTGGGGGAGGAAGGGAAGACAATAAAGCACAATGAAAGTCATCTCTCCCAGTCCCATAGCAGAATTTTAATTCTCGTGCCAGTGGCAAAAAATGATTTCTTGTAGGCAGGTGGAGCTGGGAGTTGCTGAAACCCTGTAAGAACTCTAGCTCTGAAGAAAGTGCAACACAGCTGCTCTCTGGTCTTTCTTGCTGTCTTTGCTTTCTGTTGGTTACTCTGCTAGTTTGCCTGAAGCTGTTTGTTCTGGTTGGTTTGCATTTGCTTTAAAGGGTGTTGCTTAACACAGATTGTGTCTTGTGTTTGCCTTTTGAATTCAAACACCATGATACTCTCACAGTCAAAAGACATCTGTAGGACCAAAAATCCAGACAATTCATCCAGAAAAAAAAAATAATTAAAAAATCCCTTTGATTATGCTGGAAATGAAGTGTGGTAGCTTGTCGAGTTTAAACCAGGTTTCAGTTATGCTGGATATTTGTTTGTGCTCTCTTTACGCAGTATTAACATACAGATGAGGTGATATCTATCAATATGGTATTTTCATTAATATTTTTCAAGTGTCGTTTATTCAAAAATGTAGCCTGTATCACTGTATTTTTATATGTGTGTAGCTGCCAATGGAAGAAGAGTGGTTATGCCTTCCTTCACACTGAGGATGTCCTGCTCGGGGCTATTGCAGGAAATGCAGCTAAAGAACGGTTGAGGTGTGGCTTCCTGAACTGCAGCCCCACAAAGATTTCTGGCAGGGCTCTGTACGTGGTGTGGGAGGGATGTGTGGGGATTCACATGTATGCAGCTACACTTAATCCCAAATACCAAAGGATATGCCAGAGCAGGAGCTGAAGGGGCAAAGCCTGCACCTTTGTCCAGGAATTGAGCTGTACATCTGGCCACTTCTCAACCTGCAGGAAGGCTACACGGAATCAGTCTCCTTTCTTCTTTCAGCCCTCGGTGCAAACACGTGGGAAGCTGTGTCACTGAAACTCACACCTCAACTGGCCTCAACAAGCCCTGTCACTGCTCCTGACTTTCCAGTGTCACATCTCTGGCAAATGCAATGTGTAGTGTTCATGGGATGATTTTAAAAAGCCATGTCAATTTACAGGGCTGCGCGCTTTCACAAGCACAAAATGATTTTATGTGAACTTTCCATCCTTTTGACTAGCTATCGGAGATTTCTTTACATTCTTCTAAGAGCACTGAAAAGACAGATGATAAGCCTTCAGCGATACATAGATAAAACTCTCAAGAAGTAAATTCACTCCCTCCATCAGCTTTGCTCGCAGAGATATGCATCATTGATTAAAAGTAGAAAAATAGCAGCATCTCTAAATATAAAAATATTCCTGAACCTGAAGATTATTATCTTAAAGCCAAGAATTATCCCGAAAAGAAATTTACTCCGGGCTGGAAGGGCGAGACAAAGGACAAAGCCTCGGCCTGGCGGCTTCCCGAGCCTGAGTGAGGCCGAGCGGCGGTGGGACGGGGCGGCCCAGCAGGTGGCGCTGCTCCATAGAGCCGGCGGCAGCCGCGGGGCCCTGCAAGTGGGGTAGGAAGCAAGGGACGGACTGACAGCCGGACAGACCAACCGACTGACGGATCGACTGACAGATAGACTGACTAACGGACAGACCGACCGACTGACTAACGGACTGATCAACAGACAGACCGATTGACTGACTGATGGACCGACTGACAGATGGACAGACTGACTGACTTGACTAACCGACCGACCAACAGACAGGCTGACATTGCCTCAGGATCCTTGGGTGCTGCTTGTAATACCTGCCTAGTTAGGAAAGCTGATATGCATGAAATTCCTCCTTTAATTTCATCTGTTTAAGCTGTTCTACACTTCCTCCTCATTTTAGTTTTAGTATATAATGTTGAAGACCCTCAATGTGTCATGCTAGGAAGGAAACTTCTGACAGGTAAAGTTACTGCTTTCTCTTATAAAGCCAGTTAAGTCGATATATGTTCTTTGATTCTTCTCTGTCTGCTGGTATTCCCATATAAATCAGAGGAATATTGCTGTATGTAATTGCAAAAAAACCCACAACAACTAACAGCACAAAACAATTATTTTAATGAATTGTGGTTTTTACAACAACATAAATGGTGAAGGAGACATGAAAAATGTTCTAGTTCTTGGAGAATATGGGCTAATGTCATCACTGATTAATTTCAGCTTCATATTGGTGTAAATCTGGCTTAGCACAGATCAGCTGCCCACAATGAAAGGCCTGGTTACAGAATCACAGAATCATTGGAGTTGGAAGGGCATTCTAGGGATCATCTAGTCAACCCCTTCACCAAAACAGGTTTAGCTAGACCACATTACACACAACTGCATCCAGACAGGTTTTGAATATCTCCAGAGATTACCTGGGATGGGTCCTAGAGGAAGGGTCACACTGAGAGTACTGGTAGATAACATGTCATTGAAACAAAGTGGTCGAGTATATTTTTTTATTCTGTCCAGACTTTCAACTCCTGATAGACTTGCGTAGCTAAACAGTACAATAATTTTATTTGTTACATTAGGAGGAATATTATTATTATTGAAAGGGTGATGGACGTAATAAAAGTAATAATTTTGGGTTTGATGGTGGTCCTTTTGTTTATTATTTTATTTGTTTTTTCCCCCTTCTGTTTAAGGATTAGGAAATACATATTTCTTTCAACATGAAAACACTGTTTGTTTCATTTCTTCTGATTTAATACTACATAATTAATAACTAGAGTTATAAAAACTGCCCTATGAACCACTTGCAATGGATTTTTTTAAAAGAGACACACATGTCACATTTGTTATCTAATTTAATATCTCAGAAATGTAGTGGTTGGATGTTACAGCAAGGAATGCAAGTGAAAAGCTAAGACTGGCCCACATGTCTACTAAAAACAAAGGTAATGACAGATCAATTTATCCTGAAGTGTTGTAGGTGAGAGCGTGGTTATGAGACTCAGAACTACTACTCAAGAGGGACTTTATGTTTCTAATTATGACAATGTTTGCTTAATCCTCTAACAAGACAGTTACAAGTCTTCATAAGAATCAGATACCAAAACTAGAAACATGTCATATTTTCAATGGCAGCCTCGAATGGATGTTGTTCCTTTTTTAAAAATCAAGCTTCACACGAAGGTTAAGTGATGCACAACACAGATTTTGTCATCTTTGCTTTAAAATGTTAATATTAGGTTTATTGTGTGTAAGAAATGGTAAAGTTTCTGAAAATAACTTTTTTCCCCTAGTTCCCCCATCTCCCTGCCCCTAAAATCAATGCAAGGTGAAAACCAGGAATAAAATAGTGCACTTTTTTTCATTCTTCTTTTCTCTACCTCTACCTCTGTACTTCTTACAGAAATGTCACCCAGAATGAAACTGTGAAAGTAAATAAATTATATAATGGAATTCTGATGATAAAGAGCAATGGTCTACATGAAGTCATTTTAATCAAAGACTTTTTCCAGTTTATATCCCATGTCATCACATCACACTTGAAATGTAGAAAAGAGGCATTGAGCATTGAGTTCAGAGGACTGAAATACACCTTTTAATGGGTACTACATGGAAATCCTGTGGTATTTATGATCTGAAAAAAAGACATTTCATGTATGAAACGTGAATTTTGTATTATTGGATATTAGGTCATGTGGACTTCATATCATGATTTGATCAGCATAAAGCTGAAGGGAAGGTTAGCAGAATATCATAGACATCTGATAAGTGCTATCCAATTTCACTTAAAACTGGATAGCAATCTCTGTATACTCTTTAATATGTGTTTTATAGAATATAGGTTGGTGTTTCAACCCTTTCTATATCTGTCTTTGAGCTGAGACTTATTTTTATGTAGAATGGTATTTGGCAAATTGATTTTGCACAAAGCAAAACCTAGTAGTATGATAAGTAAACTGTCCCAAGTTCATTCGTATGTGTGATTTCAACAGGAATGCTTAATTTTAGCTGTGTCTCAAATTATCATTTTCAGTTTTCTCAGCTAACTTCTTTCAGCCTGTAGTTTGAAGAGGTACCTTAAAATACAGGTGAGAAGCTGATCTTGTGGAGCATGACGTCTATCATAAAGTAGGAATGAATGGTGAATATATCTTTTTAATGAGAACAGGAGACAATTTTAGGAAAATGATGTTCAAAGACTGGTTATATTGTACTTTTTTTTTTTAATAAGTCATGTCATGTTATTTATGAAATACTTTACTGAAAAAAATCTATTTAGCTATTTTCCATCTTCATTCCTTTAATGAAAAAAAAAAAGAAGTATGAAAAATGCATGTTTCTGTTAAACAGAAGGAAGGGCTATCCCAGATCTTTGTGCATTTATCATCTGATCATGTGCAAACCTTGTTCAGTGCAGGGATAAGCAGAGTCACATTGAATTTGCTGTGAGCTCGAGCCTCTGACAGTGCTCATTTTATCAACAAAGACAAATGAAGGAGCAGAAATTGTAGCACGACCTCTACTATTTCATCATTGTCAACCTTAAATACAAGCATTCACTGCTGATAGGTTTTTCTACTTCCTTCTCCCACTAACGCTAAGCTGTCAGAATCCCTCTTGATATGGTCCAGAGCCCCAGCAGNAGGATTACTTTCTTCCCCTACAGAATGCTCTGTATTAGCCCAGTGATTAAAAAAAAAAAAAAAAAAAGGAATTAAATTAGCTTTTTAAATCTCACCTTTGATAAATATCCTGTTTTCAAAGAGAAAAGCCTTGAAATTTTCTTTCTTGTTTCAGCTACCATTTCATTAGAAAGAGGTGAAAATAAATAGTAGAGTGGTTTAGCATTAACAGTGTACAGAAACCAGTGATTAGAGGCATCACACACTCTCTTAAAAGACAGTGAACACCGAAGAAGAGTAGGAATTCAGTTATCAGTGGATGTTTATTTTCTGTAGAGAATTCCACATGAAACACCATATAGAAGGATACATACATTTAGAAAGTGTGCAGTCCTGAATCATTTTACTGATAACGTGCTGCATTGAGACATTGATCTAACAACTCCAAGGAGTTACCTCAGGTGCAGGTGAGTAGCATCTGCACAGCATAAAGGATCATAATCTGACCCTAAATTCCAGTGGTTGAATTCTTTTAAAAAAAAAAAAAAAGTTTTCCTATGAAAGAACTGTTTGGGGTTTTTTAATGTCATTTGCTAATGGGAGAAGTTGATTGACAAGGATAATAAGTACGCAGTTTGCCAGATCAGCCTGTATCTCAATTTCAGAATTAAGTGATCAAACAGGTGTTAAATATTGCTATTTAGTTGTCTAGGGAAGATTTAGTCAGATCACGTTCAAGATGAGAAAAATTAAATTAAGCAAGGCTGATTTCAAAAATACCTGTCTATCTTACCCTTGCAAAACAAAATATGATTGCCCATCAGATCGTTCATATCTTGTGAGATAACTAATTCAAGAATAATGACATATTTAAACAAAACAACTTAGAATAGTGAAAAGTATGAAACTCACAATAAGTTTGAACAATCTCAGAATTTACAAATGTAAAGAAAGAGTCAAATGATCATCCATTGGCAAAGCTTACATTAAGCTATCATGTCCCACAAATTCTGACTAAAAATACAGGAAGCAGAACACTGTATATGCTGAGTAGTCATCATAACAGATATTTGGAAGAATTTTTCTTCACAAGCTGAAGGATGTGGTAGTAAAACATGCACACACAAATTATTTTTTATTCATATTCTATTTAGCTAAGTTTAAAAATTACCCATAGTTCTTTCAGGTCTTAATTTTTAGACATTTTTGTGAAGCTTAAATTGTAGTTTCGTACCAGGCTTCAGAAATCAGTTCAAGCACAGTTCCACATATAGTAGCACAAGAGTCCTGCCAAGTTTTCCTGAACCTGTTTCAGGGAAGACAACGACTAATGTTACTGTAACTTTGCTTTAAGGATTTGCAGAAGTGAAGGAAATTAACAGTGATATTCACCTCCCAGCCTAGAAGGCTTATAAGGCTGCACACCTCATAAATCCTTTTAAAGCCCCATTCCGAGAATTTAAGTAGGGTTTAAGTGATGCATAGCCCCTGTGCAGGCCAAGAGCACCAGTGTGAATTTCACTTTAATGAACAGCTTTTCAATAGAGTTAGACTAGTATAGAAAGATTAGAGAGCTGCTTAGAAGGCCCCGCGACACTGTAGCACTCTATGCTATTTAAATGTGTTATTTTGCTGTGCATCTGTATTAAAATAAACAGATTCCCCCTTCACAGGATATAACAGCTACGCAAAAAGATTTAAACGGAAATTATAACATCAGAAGGCTCTTCAGATTTGGGATTTCAATATTAACTTAGAGAACAAACTGACTCTGAGTGTGAATAAAATTTCCATTTTCAATAGGCTTTATATTTTTTCATCTTTTAATAATTAATGTTCTGGCGTATTTGTTGCATGTTAGTGCATCCTCTTGTTAAGCCTTCAAACCAGCGGCAGCCTCACTTCAGAAAGCTGGATCCTCAGTAACTGAATTTAAATGCGAATTTTACTGATTGACATCAGCCTAGGATTTTCAGAGATGCAATATCAGAGGAATTAAGAAAGAGAAAAGTAATGTTGTTAAAGAAACAGGAGTAGAAAGAGCAGGTACCTTAGGTCATATAAACAATGAAATTAATTAGATTAGTTTATTAGACTCCAAAATCAAGCCTGGTATTCATTTAATAGTTGCTAAGAATTATGTCTAATACTATGCCAGCCATTACTAGCATGAGAAGATACTCTATTAATCTTTCTGTGTCAGTTCAGTAGACAAGCCTAGGGGAATAATGGATGAAAGGCTGGGTATCAAGCTGAAAATGGAATCAAAGATACAGCTTCTTCTGAAAAGTATAATGAAGTGTTTCAGAATGCAAGTCTATCAAGTTCTGTTGAAATGTAAGGGGATAGAACTGGTTTTTTCCCATCTGGGATGGGCTGCTGAAAGTCAAAAAGTTTCCCACCTTCAC
>WEIS01038065.1:26317-50808 GCA_013389965.1 Todus mexicanus | reverse complement strand
AACCCCAACTTTCTCAGCCTGTAGTTAATGTAAAGTTTTCAACTGAAACAAGAACTCCTCACCGTGGGGTGCTGTTCAGCTTTGTTTCTCTTCTGTATTGAACCGAAAGCCATGAAGGCGACTTGCCTTAAATAATTTGTAAAGGCATTTTTAAGCGAAAGCAGAAGCAGCAGCAAGCGGCCTAACGGAGCCTCGTGATTTGAAATTCAAGAATGTCAGCAGCCAACGAACCTTGCTTTATAACTTAAAGATAGAAGTGCTAAGAAGAGAATTACTTTGAATATTTTAAGTACAGCTGACCAGCTTTTTATTTGTATATATAAGCTGTTTTTTATCACTCTGGCAAGATGAGGGTGTTTTAAAGGAAAAGGAAATTTTTTTTGATGCTTGCTGTGAGGCTTTCTTGAGCTGCTAGAATGGCACACAGCAGTATTTTCGGTTTCAAGCAGTCAAAATTCATGAACCAGGCCTTGCCCAAAAATTAAGAAAGCACTAAAAATCATGGGATTCGTAAACAAATACTTAGTTTTCTTCATTTTTGTCTGGAGTCATGAGGATGCTCCCAAGTCAGCCTTCCGGTTTCTTCTCCCCGCAATCTAAACAGCGAGGAACCTAGTTATGGTTTATTTATTTCTCTGTGAAAATAGAAAACTTCAGATCATGTGGCTTCCAGAAATGGCGCATAAATAGCCACCAGTAGCTGTGGGTTTCATGATGAGAGACGTATTAGTTTGACATTACAGCTCCCTAAGAGTAAATGATGTTCACACTTCCTACTTTGTTGATCATGTTCTCTTTCAAGGTAGGACATCTCTGTAAATACACACTTGTCAAGTCTCCGTGTTCTCCCAGAGGAGCAAAATAACTGTCCCCAAGCTCGAGCTGTTAAGAAGCCTGCTCCATATTACCATAGCGGGCGGCATTTTGAAAGAACAAATGATGAGTTGGTGGAGAGATAGGACAAGACATACAATCGATGCCTCATCTGCTCAAACAAGGTTACAAGTTCTATCTTCAGGATCCAGAATGATCTGGCTGGCACACCAAGGCCTGGTGTAGCCGTGTCCAAGGCAGCGTGTCAGAGCCCAGACTCACTGTCCGGGTATGAGGAAGGCAGTTAGCTGGTTGTTACTGGCAGTGAGCCTGAGGAACATGTACTGCTTGGGATCAGAGCTGCCAAAGGGGCTGGAATTTCTCATTCACTGAGGTGGTTTTTCCAAAAGGGGACTTGACCTCCAAGGTGGATCTGGTATTGAAATATTCCAGCCAAAGGATGTCTGTCAGGCTCGGGGAGCTCTATCTGTTGTCTTGTTTCCCTTCTCTGAACAAGTAAAACCCTGCTCAGAGAGCAGAGAAGCTCAGCTGGATGTGGAGGGTTTTCCAGAGCTGTCCACACCTCATGGTTTCCCACATGGAGCCTCCATAGTCTTTGTGTCTTCTATGACAAAAGTCATCCAGATCTGAAAGGCTTCTTCAGATCTATTAGTATGACCTGGGGAATAGTTGGTGGAAGATTCAGGTTGTGGCTAGTTCGGTTTTGGATCAGGAGCCACAAAGACTCCCAGAATCACTATGGTTGGAAAAGACCTTTAAGATCAAGTCCAGCCAGCTTAGCAGTTCAGGGCCCCCATTCATCAAGCGGTTCACGTCTGGACCGGTCACTCAGCCCTGAAGAAGACCCTTGGGTCCACAGTGGTTGAAAAACATCAACAGTGAGAGCTGAAGAGGTTTTTTTCTGGGATGTAGAAAAGGCCACCCCCAGCCGGCATGGATGCAGATGGTCATTCGGGTTGAGGAGGAGAAGACAGATGGATGTGATGCTTATTACATCGCTCCCTGACAGGTAGTTGGTTGTAAAATCACAGCGTCTGAGCCATCCTAGTCCGATGATTAAGTCTGCTCTGACAGCACTTTTTCTCGCTCAGCTCTTGGCGATTGATGAAATTAAATTTAATTTAAAAAAAACCCCCAACCCCGTGTCTGATATCAATGTGAAAATATATCAAACTCCTGGACTAACAGTGCAGACTGGAGGCAGATGCAGTAAAAGGAGCAGACATTGGAGTCTGGAGGCAGAGGAGATGAGAAAGTTCTGCAAAAAGTGGTGGACATAAAGTGAATTGATTCCCCCTCGCCCCCTCCACCGATGCCCAAAGAGATTACAGAGAGAGCAGGCTGTGATTTGAGGTCTGAGACTGGTTGTACTGAAACATTCTAATGGTGGGGACCAGCGAAGAGCAAATCAAAGCATAACGACCACAATAAATGCAAGTACAACCCCAGCCTGGACTGGGAAAGGTGGTGGGAGACTACCCGGGAGGACATGACCAGCTTGAGTTTCTTGAAGAGCCAAGTCAGGTTGAATATGAGAGATGCTGTGAAACTGTTGTCTCAGCTTGTGAGGACAGAAGAAAATGAGAGGAAGAAGAAGAAGAGGAGAGGAGCAGTGATATATGTGCATGTGTTCATGATTTTTTCCAATATCTGGTTTTTGTGAGCGCAGAGAAGAGCTTGGCAACATGACCCACAATGCTGAAGGCAGTGCATGTTCTTATCTCGTGGTCTGGAAATTCAGAGCTTGAAAAGACTCCATTTAATAAATGACTAGAGGACTGAAGGAACTTTTTTTTTCCCACAGAAGAGGGCACTTGAAGCTATGTCATGCGCCGCACACTGCGCTTTAGGGGATAGTTTGCTGTTAAGCTGCTGTTGAATATTACAGCCTTTTCCAGGTAATTTTGGATTTGTGGAGATTACAGTCCCGGGAACACAATAGGAAATAGATGGTTTATTCAATATCCATCTCTGTGCAATTCTAGACCCGAGGACACAGTCTCCCTGGAATACATTAGAGATCTTGCAGCGTTGCGGGGGGAGCTCCGGGCTTGCTGATACCCCCGTTTCATCTGCTCTGTGAGACCCAGAGGGGCAGCTGATTGAAATGTAATGAAACTCAGGAGAATGGGCAAGTGTAACATGGGCAAGTGTAACATGGGCAAGTGTAAAATGTAAGATTAGTCAGAAGGCTTCCTTAGAAAGTCCATCTTTGACAGAAAATAAGGATCAACATCAAATCTGGAAGGGAAGCATCTCCCTTCCCTTCTAGGTGGAATATTTGACTTTGTGCGTGCATGACTGCAATAATTGTAGACGTGGCACTTCAGGGCATGGTTTAGTGGTCGTGATAACGTTGCGTTGATGGTTGGACTTGATGATCTTTAGAAGTCTTTTCCAGCCTTAATGACTCTATGATTCGGTGTTCCTTTGCTTTCAAAACTAGTCTTCATAGTTGGGTTTCCTGGGGTGCACAAATGCCCATGATATCTCTGGCCAAGAGGCTCAGCCTCTAGAAAGAAATGAGCAGTTTTCTGTGTAAATCATGGCAGGTCCAAACTCCAGGATGGACTGTGATGAAATTTCTGGGTCTTGTCATGTCTGGATCCATCTCAGGATGCAGTTGTTTGAGTTCTCCCTGCATTGCAGTGGGCACTGAAGTTCTTTCAAGAGCTGGTGATATTTCAGGATACTTCTTAAGATAATTCAGCACATTGTGTTAGATGGGAGCCAGAAGTGGGAGGGAAAAGCACCTGTAGGGTTAAGTCGTAAACAAGCCAAAGGCTCATGGAAGAGGACTTTGTGTCATATAAGTGTATCATAAGTTCAGAGTAGGGAAATGTTCCCTGGCTGTACGGACCCCAGTTGCTTTCGACACGTTCACCCAGTGATTATCCAAGATTTTCATTTTTGCATCTTTGAGATAAGATGGAGTTCCCATGCTTTGAATTCCCCCTTTCGAGAGTCATCACTCCCACTTGACAGAATTATTGACCTAAGTTAATGTTATAGCTGCAGAGACAAACAGCAAAACAAGGCGATGATAACAAATTATGAGTGTCGACTGACTCATGAAAATTCATCCCTGCCCTAATGAAACACGGAGGGAAACACAATTAAGTTTAATAACTCTAGCGTGTGAGCATCCAAGTTATGAAGGACTGTTTATCATGGAGATCCTGACAGTAAACAGAAAACGAAATAATATCCATGCGCCGTAAGAACGGGGTACTTCATCTGTCTGTTTATTATTAAATCACCCATCCTCAACCTTGTTCCTTGCTTACCCATGATTTTGATGGATGGCGACCCATAACCTGCCATTGAAGCCGCTGTTAAATTATTCCAACCCTTGCAAACACAAGGAGTTTGCTTTAAAATCACGGGGTTAAATCCCTCACTGAAAACTCCATCCTTGAAACCTCCTCCTGTGTTGACTTTGTCATGATGTGCTCAGGCAGCTTCATGCGTAACGGGTAATTTGAATGCTGGGTTTCATCTGGTACAGCTGGTTCTGTCATTCTATAATTCTGTGCTTTTCCATGTCAGGTCGTCCTCATTGCTGTGCGCAGACGTTGTGCAGCTTCTCCTGCACCGATACGGAGCAAAGCGAGATGCAAACCAGCCCTGCCCTGAGGTAGAGGAGGCAGTGGCGAGGCAGAGGAAGACGCAGGCTCTTTGAAACTGGGAGATGTTCTGTATTCATATTATTCCATATGCTTTCAGATCACCACAGATGCCTTTGTACCAGGATAGCAATTTAAACCAGCCCTGGGTGGTGGTGTAGCTTGCCAGGTCCCGGCAACCACTGAATATGGAAGAGCAAATGTTCCTTCAGCCTTGAGCAGAGGATGAAATCTGCCCCTGAAGAAAGTTTTCCTTGAACTCTGCGTCTCCTCTTTTATACTTCATCTGAGGTTTTGGTTGTTTTGTTTGCTTTTTTTCCCCCCCTCTTCACGCACTAAATATTTAATGAGAGCTCTAAGCATTCAGGCATCATGAAGTTTCAAAAGTTCTCCTGTTCAAGGCATTTAAAACCCAAATCAAATGAAAAAAAACCCTACCACAAAACTACTGCCAGAAGGCAAATGCATTTTACTCCGTCATAAATGGCCAGCATGACATGCAAATCAAAGGGACCTGATGAGTGGAGCAGTTGAGAAAATAACAGCAGGGAGATCTTACTTGTGGAAGTCACAGATGGAGGAAATAATTTACTTGTATTCTGATTAACGACAACAGTAACACAAGCTGCACACGCAGCTTTCATGGTGCCTGCCCTCCCATCCTCTCACTCAGGAACTCCTGATAGAATTGCACGACTTAATTAGCAGTTCCTGGACACTACACCTTGGCCAACATCAACATTGCTTGAAGGGGACCTACAAGAAAACTGGGGAGGGGCTTTTTACAAGGGCTTGTAGTGATAAGATGAGGGGTGATGGCTTCAAACTGGAAGAGAGGAGATTTACACTAGATATTAGGACAAATTCTTTACAGTGAGGGTGGTGAGACACTGGCCCAGGTTGCCCTGCTATGGGCAGAGACATCTCCCACCACACCAGGTTGCTCAAGACCTCATCCAGCCTGGCCTTGAGCCCTTCCAGGGTTTGAGCATCCACAACTTACCTGTTTTTGGTTTTATCCTGCACCCCTTTTTCTCAGCAGATGGAGCTTTGTCCTCAGGCTGGAGATCTCTATTGTTCGAGATACTTTTGTCTGGCTCCGCATCCCTCATTTGATGGATATCTCTGGGTATTACTTCTACTTGCTTTTGTAGCAATTCATTTCATGCTTCTTTGCAAATAAAGACTCTGTATTTATATCTGAATAGTCTTGGTTGACTTGAGAGGCTATTAAGAAATGACATCCTCTTTCATTTTTGATCTCTTGCTCCTGTCAGAGAAGAAACAAGTGAACTGGGAGGAAGTCCTTGAGTTTCATGGTGCTAGTAATCAGCGCTGATTTCTCCAGGTATTCTCTGATAGCTATCAGAAATGTGCATTTCTTACGAGGACAGGCTGAGAGCGTGGCCGACTTGACAGTGAGATGAGTTGTCTGCTGCTGTGCAGACTTTCTTTGGAGGAATTCAGCCGTTTTACACCAGATCCATTTCTGCACGCCCAAGATCAGCAGTAATGATTATCTCTTTCTACTAAGTCTTGTTTAGGTTTCTCTCTCCTTGTTCCCTGTGATTAATCAAATAACATGAGCTCATTCTGAGCAGAATCCATAAAATGACATCAACAGCTTGAGAGCTGTCAGAGCTTTGCTCAGAGGAACTGCTCCTCTCTCAGTTCTTGTGTTTCTCCAAGAGAAGCGTAAAGCCAGGAGCAGCTCTGAAGAAGCCAAGCAGCGTTTCCAGACGCTTTGCTACCTACAAGGTGCTGGATGAAGGCACATCCCTGCAGCCAAACTGAATCGAGGTAAACCAGCCTGTTGGCTCTGTTCCCTCAAAATCCACCCTGGTTTTTTATCCCTCTTGGATCAGCCAGAGATTAAAGCTTCCTCTTCACACCTCATCAAGGGTCTAGCTGTCACTCCAGACTTTGGGATGTCTGTACCTTTGCCTAGGTCCCACTTCCAGACACTGCTAACCTCCAAGCTGTACTGAGTTCTCCCATATTACCTGCTTCCATGTGCTGGTCATCATGACCATGACTACAGCCAACTTCCAGTAACTGAGCACAGTTACTGGGCGAGGCAACCGGCAACTCAGCATCAGCTAATTGTCTCTGGTTCCCTCAGGTTCTTGAGATGATTCAGACATTGTGCTGACTTTTGGAATGTCTCAGTCTTACAGCAAGTCCAGAGTTTACACAGGTACATCTGTATTCGCTTTAGTCAGGGCGCAGGGGCTGGGGTGTAGATTTATTGAGGGAGGGGCAAAGTGGAGGTCACTGCAGCGTGCAGTGGCAAAGACGATGAGGGGGAACCTCACACGCTGTTCATAAAGGTCATTTTAGACCAACTTTCAAGAAGGGATAGCACAGAAAGATCCTCAGCCACCTCTTTGCTTCGTGTAATCTCCAGAGACAAGGCACAAGCCTCTGAGTACCCTGCATGAAACCACAGACCGGTGCTTCCAAAGCCGTGCGGTGATTTCCCCTCTGTCTTTTTTTCCCCTCTCCCTTTCTCCGATAAGAATCATCCAGAGAAGCTGTAACCTTAAGCAAAGCTGAAGCATTTTAGTGCTTCATCAGCCAGCGGGATGTTGTCTCAGAGGATGCCACAAGGAGAGGATCTTATTAAAGCAAATCCTCCGTCCCTCCAAGAGCGCTCGCTCAGTAGTACATTCCTCTCCTAAGCACACTAGAGCAAGCTTCTGGTTGGTTCCTGAAGATACAACAGAAACTTTCCCCAACACACCTTCCAAAACACACTCTTGCCTTTTGCTTGTGATACTCCCACAACTTTTCAATCAAATGCTTGTCACCGTCTTTTATTTGACTTTTTCTAAAGGGGGAGGGAGTCCATAGGATGCATTTATCATAGAATCATCGAATCCCAGGTTGGAAGGGACCTCAAGGATCATCTAGTCCAACCCTTATTTAGATTTAGGTTCCCTCCAGCTATTTTTATAGCTGCAGGAGCTAGAAATTTATTTTCGTGGTTGTGGAATGACTGGAGTTTAACCACAGGGCTCTGAAGTCTGATGCTTTAAAGGTTCTCACCAGCTACTACAAGGCAGGCGAAAACTGGTTGAGTTTTCATTCTTATTGTTGATTAACCACGACTTCCCTGCATATATTCCCAGGTAGTTGATAAGGATGAGAAGAAATGGGCTCCAAGGAGGTTTCAGTTGGATATTAGGAAAAATTTCTTCACTGAAGGAGTGGTGAGGCTGAACCAGGCTGCCCAGGGAGGTGGTGGAGTCACCATCCCTGAAGGGGTTCAAAAACCGTGTAGATGTGGTACTTCAGGACATGATTTAGTGGTTATGATCATGTTTAGCAGATGGTTGGACTTGATCTTAAAGGCCATTTCCAACCTTGATGATTGATTCTGTGATTTGTGACTCCTGCCATCTCCTCTTACATCACCTCTTAGAATGGGCTGGTTTGGAGACACATCACTTAGGGCTTCTTGGTCCATCTAAAGCCAGGTGGTGTGAAGGTTGTAGATCCCAGAGGGAACGTGTTTCAGGAGGCTCAGCCTCGCCAGAGGGCATCAGAATTGGTTCCCAACCCCTGGAGTTTGTCCTGAGAGAAATCACGGGAAATGTTATTTTAAGGGCTTATTTTGACCCTTGTTTGCATCACGTTGAGCCAAATTCTAAAAGCAATGGGAAAATCGTGCAGGTCTTTATTCTACTCCACGTGTTGAGCAACTTTCCCCTTTAATTCTCAAAACCTCTGCTAACTTTTCAGAGCAGCTTCTGCATTTTTCAATCTTTTTTTTTTTTTTTTCCCCAATTTTTCATTACTGTATTGCCCCTTCTATAAAGGATGAAAATTAAAACACATAAAAACTTCAATTTCTGCAGTATGGATCTATTGGTAGATAAAAACCTGCCACAAATCATTAATTCAAGATGCAGTCGGAGATGCTGGTGTGAGGATGCCACAGTGACATTGAAGCACAGACAATTCATGGGATTTGCTGTCTAGCACAGATAACTAGACGCCGGCTCTGCATGTGTCACAGGACAGCTGAAAACTCTGACTTTCCAGAAGGGCTTCCATTTATAAAGTGTAGATGAGACAAAACCCTGCTCAGAGGAATCTCCAAGGGCCCTTTGTCCCTCCAGCTAAACTCTCTCATTTTCTCCCGCATCTGTAGCCTGAACAGAAGTTTCTCTTAGTACCTGGTTGCTCTTTTTTTTTTGGAGAATGCTTTGAAATCTCTAGTGGAATTGTTCTAAGGATGAAGTTGTGTAGAAATCCATCCTCTGCGTGCTATGGCTTAATAAAACCCAGAAAAGCACCTCCCCTGTGGGGACAGGCTGCGAGAGTCGGGGTTGTTCAGCCTGGAGAAGAGAAGGGATGGGGAGACCTTAGAGCAGCCTTCCAGTACCTGAAGGGGGCCTACAAGAAAGCTGGGGAACGGCTTTTGACAAGGGCTTGTAGTGATAGGACAAGGGGAAATGGCTTTAAGCTGAAAGAGGGGAGATTTAGACTAGATACTAGGAAGAAATTCTTCACAGTGAGGGTGGTGAGACCCTGGCCCAGGTTGCCCAGGGAAGCTGTGGATGCTCCATGTCTGGGAGTGTTCAAGGCCAGGCTGGACGGGGCCTTGAGCAACCTGGTCTAGTGGGAGGTGTCCCTGCCCATGGCAGGGGGGTTGGAACACGATGATCTTTAATGTCCCTTGTAATACTGTGACACTGTGCTCTTTCTGAATTCCTCCCTCTAAAACCTGTAAACTGAATTGGGTGCCCTTGAAGGCCAGCCCTGGAGCTCACCAGCATCTCAAGAAGCCCTTCAATTCACGATGCAGCCACTGACACAGGGACACACCATTAATTTTTGAAGAGTTCAATATACTACACCTGCAACCATTGTTATAAAATTCTGTTATAATACAAGTTGGATTTTTGAGGCTGGGTCTCGTGTGAGCTTTGGGATGAAAGTCACTCAAGGAGAACGAGAGCGGGGGAACTGAAATAACATCCCTGTTGATAAAATAAGGAGGGAACTGAAATAAAATCCCCGATGATAAAATAAGGAATTGGTTTGCATTTCCACCTTCAATTCTTGAGAAAAAAATGCTCCATTTGAGCTGACACACTCCCCTGAATCTTGCAAAAATGCAGGGAATAGGCAAATAGAAGAAGTTTAATATCATGGCTCCGTTCCCTGCGATGCGAGGTGTTTGTGCTGGGTGGATTAGAAGGCTCAGCTTCCTCTGTCTGTACTCAAAGAGAAAAATACTTCCTTCAGCAGCTGACTTCGAGTATGTGAGTAAATAATTCTTGGATCTGATCTGGCTGGCCAAGATTTGTAGACTTCTGTGGTTTGGGGCAATTACACAGAAGTGAAAAAAAAAAAACCCCAACAAACGCTGCGTTTTTGGTGATTCTCTTCCTCAATCGAACCCCCAACCGCTCAAGGTCCATCCATCACAGCAGCATGCTCTGTTCAGATAACGATGCAAGGCAAGGGGAAACCATTGGAGATATAAATCTGAAATCGGGAGCTAGGTAATATGATCTGCAGGTAAATTAAACTGGCTTTGAATAGCTGAGCTGTACATAATAATAAATGCTGGGTAAGGGCAGGTGAACAACGCGGAAGAAGCAGCTCAAGCTCTTTTTTTGGCAACTCTAGTGAAAGAAGTTTTTCTGCCTTGCTTCTGAGATAAGCAGCAAATTAAATCAGGGTATAAATGAGTTCAGCTGCGACTGAGAACCAGGTGAGGGCCGTTGCTGGAGGACGGGGGATAAGTGGCTCCACCCAGGGTCTTCTAGAGGTTGTGAAGGAGAAGCAGGTTGTTAATGGAGGCTCTGGAAATGGACTCTGGGAGCTGTGTGTTGCAGCAGCCCTCTTTGAAAGAAGGCAGGAGCTTTAATCTGACTGTGTGACCTGCTTATCTGCTTCAGCAGAGTGAGGAGTCAAATTCTGCGGCCAGAATCCCAGGTAAGGACAGAGCTGCTGGCTCATTGCTCTCAGCCCTGGGTAGTTCTTGCATTGCCTTTTCAGCTTTGAGAAAGCTTCTAGATGATTCCTGTAGCTGGGACAAGCCCTTGTATAAGGTTTGAGTTCTGGGAAGGCCAGTTGCTCTGAGAACAGAGGAGCCTTGGTTAGAGATGCCAGGAGGGGGCAATTGCTGTGGAGCTCCTTCAAGTTGCAATTGCTGAAGAGTTGAAAATAGCTGCAGCAGATGGTGAGGGTGCAGATATAAATACTGGGTCTGGCAGGTGGTTTCGCAGCTCAAACACTTTCTAGTCACCCAGCTAAAAATGGTCTTGTGGGAATAAAGATGCTTCTAGGAAGCCTCAGCTCCTGGGGGAATAGCAATAGGTGGCCCTATAGCCCTGCGGGGATGCTTGGGTGAATGTGGTGGTGTGAGCTGCTTGGCCCTTCATGATCTTCTCCCAAAATGGGATTTCTGCTTTGGAAAAAAAAGAGTGTGGTATTGGTACAACTAAGCTGAAAGGAGGCTGGAGTGAGGAGGGGAACAACCTCTTCTCCCTGGTGGCATGTGACAGGACTAGAGGAAGTGGATGCAAGCTGCGCCACAGGAGGTTTAGGCTGGATATTAGGAAATATTTTTTCCCTGAAAGGGTTATCAAACATTGGAATGGTCTGTCCAGGGCAGTGGTGAAATCACTGTCCTTGGAGGTATTTAAACAGTGTGTGGACCTGGTGCTTAGGGGCATGATTTAGTGGTGAACTTGAAGTCTTGGGTAGAGGTTTGGACTGGATGAGCTTGAAGGTCTCTTCCAGCTGAAGATACCTTGTGACTCTGTGGTGAACCAAGGTACAAAAGTCCTAGATCTCATGGAGTTTGAGATCTAGGGACCATCTGCCCTCAAGGTCGCGCTGGCATTTCTCCCAGGCGCTGTACAGCTCTTCTGGGCTTCTGTGGGTACTAATATGATGCAAACTCCTGTTTTTTCTGGCAATGTGAAGTGCGAATCTGTCTCTGTGAAATAATCCTGCAAATCCTTAACTCCTGGAGGTACCTTGGACTTGAGGAACCCTGCTGCTGGTGGGGGCTAAGCCTGAACCACCCCAGACAATGGATTAGCACAAAACCCTTTTCACGGAGTATTTTACCTCAGTTTTGTTCGGGGGTATTAGCACAGGACTCTTTTTTTACAAATCATTTGATGTGTGGTAACTTGTTAAGCTGCAGTAGCTCTGTTTCAGAACTGAGTCTTTGTATTACCTGCGTATTTTTTTGGAGAGCTCCAGCAGGTTGTGGAGAAATGCTAACAGCATTCCCACGGTGCGTCGCACCCTCGGCGAGTGGGAAGTTCAACTTGGGCAGCTGTAACCCAAATCTCGTAATAAAAGGCACCTGGACATCAAGCCGTGGTTTGGCTTCAAATTGCAGGGCTGCAAGAAAGATGCCAATTTAGCCCTGGTAGAACACGTTTGCTTATCACAATACTTGAGAGTATTCCCTGCAGCTGCTTATAGAAAACAGCAAGTCAATGAGTAACATTATTGTGAACCGGTGATTTAACAAAAGAGGGCATGTCTGTGGAGAATTCAAGCACGTCTGTGGAGGATTCAAGCACTTCTGTGGGATTTGGAGTCTTTTTATCCTATGGAATTGTCCCTGAGAGTGACGTGTGTCTTCTGTCTGCATCCTCTATGGAGGAGGAGGTAGAAAATAGCCTGAAATGTGCTATGCAGAGCTACCAACTTCATTTCCCTGCTTCTCTTGGGATAAAGTCAAGATAAGAAGGTTATTTCTACCTGCTGGTTTCCAAGCTAAAGGGTGGAGTATTGGATGGAGTAATGATTTCAGGTATAAGTCTGTGACAGATTTAGAATTGTTTTGGTTGGAAAAGACTTTGTCCATTGGATTTGTGCTCCATTTCCCTGGAAAATACTCATGTACAAGTCTAAAGTCCAGGTTCAAAACCAACCGGGACGTGTTCCTGTGTGTTCTGATCTAGGTGATCCTGCTCTGGCAGGGAGGCTGGACTGGGTGATCTTTTGAGGTCCCTTCCAACCCCGAACATTATGTGATTCTCTGAATCGATTCCTGCAAAGCCCAAGTCCAGATTCCCTGGAAAAGAACTTTGCTTGGGGGGGAACTACTCTCAGACTTTCTGGGTGAGGGTAAAATGTGTCTCGGTTGCGAAGCATTCTAGGTGCGCTGCAGGAAATTTCTGTTATTTTCATGTTCTCGTGACCTTGAGTAGGATGTAATTTGCTGGAGGTACCACTAAGACCCTGCTTTGAAGGAGTCTCAGGTTGAGTTTGGTGGGGTGTTCCAGAGTGGTCTGGAAAGGAGAGGTGTGAGCTGTGCACAGGGAAGTGGCACCAACCAGTAGAGGACATGGTGACCGTGGCTGAGGTAGGCAGCTCACGTGGTGCAGGCTGAAGAGCAGTGATGCATTTTTGTTCAGAATTGATGTTAGGTGGGGAGAAGCAGCTCTTAGAGCAACCCGTGCCTTTTTCATTAAAGCCAAGATAATAAAGCAAATTAGCAGCCTGAAGCGGCTTCTTGATGTTGGGTGGGGGTTTTATTAATTGAAGCTTTCCTAAGAAATCCCATGTCGGAAGCTTTTAAGGAGATTGTATCAAAGCTTTAGTTTCAAGTGCCACTTCAGGTGGTGAAGTGATGGCGGAGTGGTTGACGTGGCTTTTCTCTGGACACATGAGGAGCCTTATTCCTGGTAACAGGATTTGTGGACATAAATTGCTAGAGTTGTACCCTCTGGTGTTTCAGCTGCATGAAAGCTAATATGACTCTTGGGATGATAAATTTGTGGGAAAACCTGTGACTGGGTATGGTTTAAGTCCAGCCTTCTTTAGAAATCGTGAAGGACACCAAATGTGGCAAGACAAAGGTGGGTGGTTTCCCCTTTCCCCCACACTGTTCACCTGTCATCAACTGAAAAGCAATAGGCAATAGAAGTTAATTTTTCCCTCCCCAGCTAGTGGGGAGTACAGATGGAGCAGGTCATGGAGCCCTCTGTCCACCAAGCCATCTGCATGTCCTGTTTGTGTGCTCCTTTGCCCAGGCTGCTGCAAGAATATTTCCTTGAGATCTGCCTCCAAAGCATGGCACTGGTGGTTGGGCTCAAGGCTAGTGAGTCAAAACAGTGAGTCCAGCAATTTCATCATCTTAAAATTCAGCTTCAAGGATGTCTTACTGGCGCTTGAAATGACCAGGGAGTGGATATGAGCCAGCAGTGTGGCCAAGGTGGCCGATGGCATGCTGGCCTGTTTAAGCAATAGCGTGGCCAGAAGGACTAAGGAGGTGATCCTACCCCTGTAGTCGGCACTGCTGAGGCTGCATCTTGAGTAGTAGGATCAGTTTTGGGCCTCTTCCTACAAGAAGGACCTTGAGGGGCTGGAGCATGTTCAGAGAAGGACAACAGAGATGGGGAAGGGTCTAGAGCACAAGTCTGGTGAGGAGCGGCTGAGGGATCTGGGCTTGTTCAACCTGGAGAAAAGGAGGCTTGGGGGAGACCTTCTTGCTCTTCCCAACTCCCTGACAGGAGGTTGTAGAGAGGTGGGGTTTGGTCTATTCTACCAAGTGATACAAGACGAAATGGCCTTAAGTTTGCACCAAGGGAAGTTTCGATGGGATATTAGGAAGAGTTTATTTACCGAATGGGTAATCAGGCACTAGAACAGCTTATTCAAGACAGTGGTGAAGTCCCTATCCCTGGAGCTTTTGAGTTGTGTGGGCACAGTGCTGAGGCATATGGTTTATTCAAGGTCTTGTCAGTGTTAGTTTAATAGTTGGACATGAAGATCTGAAAGGTCTTTTCCAATCTAGGAAATTCTGTGATATGGTTTAAACACCTTGAATTATGGAGAAGGAGGCAGGTGAGTTGTGGCTTTCTGTGGAACCACTGGTTTTTCCTGTGTTGGGTCTCAGCACCCGTTTCTTGCGTGGTAGGGCTAAAATTCAAGGATCTTGGTGACTAGCGCTGGTTTCTTCTCTAGGGCTGGTTCCCCCCCTTCCCTGTAGCTGTTGAGGGATGGCAGCACGCTTTCAGCTTTCACACCAAGGTTCCCCAGCTGTCATCGAGTCCACTGACTAGGGTGTTAAACTTCCTTGGAGAATGAGTCTTTATGAACAACTGTCTTTTTTTGGAGGGGAGCCAGAAGGACAAAGCAACTCCATGGAGCTGCTGCAGGGATGGTTGTCGCGCTCAATTCTCGCCTTGCTTCTCTGGCTGCTGGTTGAACTGCAGCGATAAGGGGAGGGTGTCATGACTGCCAGGGATTTTTCCTAAATCCCTTCTGTGGCCATCATCATGCTGCATGACTGCTCCATTTAAGCTGCACTTGCTCACGTAGCGTTTGTCCCTCTGGACTTAGCATTTGACGCTGGTCCGCATTAAATTGCGTTTGCTGGCTGAGTCACCTAAAAGATGCAAATCCTCTGGAATCCGGGTGTATTGTGCTTGCTCGTAGTGGGAGGAGAAGGAGAGGGTGATAGAAACATTCTTTCTTTCCCAGCTCTTAGCAATCTCTTCTGACCTAAGCTATTAAAAACATCTGAAGGTGTCATTGGATTTTTGTTTCCCTTACATTTACTTGAATGTGAACAAATTCACAGCATCTTCTGGGGCTTAGATCCCACCTGGACTCCAGCTATAAATCCTGTCCGGGCTTCAGTCTTTGTTAGGGATTTTCTTTTGCTTCTATCACAAAAGCCCAGAGGGGAACCTGTGGTACTAGGCTTTGTAAACATTCCCTGTAAGCAATTCCTCAGACTCGGGGGGCTGTAATCTCATGAAATCTGGAAGGATTAGCCTTGATTTGCAGGTGGAAATCTGGGACTAAGCAAGCCAGCAGCTTTTCAAGGTTCTTAGCTTAATACTCACTCGGGTAGCTCTCTATTGCTGGCATGTGTTGCAAACCAGCTTGAAGAACAGGTAATTCACGTGGTGACTGTTTTATGCCATCCAGCAGTTCCCAATCTACCTGGACTATATCCACAAAAGTGCTGGGCTAGTTCGAACTCCAGAGGCAAAAGCAAAGTTGGGAACTGGGGATTCAAAACCTGGCTCCACTGCTGCCTTCAGATGATTGTGAGCTTTATAGTTGATGGATTTTTAGATTACTGATGTTGGATTACATGGTTGTTGCACATTTTCATGCCTGAAACTTAGGCTGTTTGAGGGAGATTGTGGGAGTACGGTGTATGTAACAACAGCTCAATGTCTGGGAGTTGTCAATAGTCTTATCGAATATTAGGTGTTAAAAAATGAATAAGGAAATAGAGCACACCCTGGTGTCACTGTAGAAATCTGGGGTTTGCTCACACTTTGAACTTCTTGTGCAATTCTTCGTCCCACATCTGTAAACAGGAACATGAGCTCAGGAAGAGAAGGATGAGAAGGATGACAATGGTCTGCAGTGGTTTCATTCTGCAAGAGCCATCTAAGCTTGGCTTCAGCTTAGAAAAAGAGGACTTTGGGGATAAGGGTGTTCTGTGGAGGTCTGCAGAGCCAAGTATGGTCTGGAGATGTTGGGCAGCAGTAGCTGTTCTCTTCTAGCACAAGAACGGGGAGCTGTCAAATGAGGTTAGGAGAAGCCATGTTCAAAACAGACAAGGAGACAGAGACCTATGGAGATGCTGGTCAAAGAGGTTTTGCATGTGCAACAGCTGCCTGCAGACTGGAGGACAACTGGGCAGTGTTTTGAGAGAGATGCATTTAGGATACACTTAACCTGTAACTTATGTCTTGGTCCTTCCTGAAGGACAGGGATAATGTGTGAACGTGGCTGGACAGGGCCGGGGGCTGCCTCAACACAAGTTGTTTCCCCCCTTGCTGCAGAGACTGTTGGTGCACGACTACATTAGCAAGTTTGTTAAATAACATTTTCCAGAACCAACTGCCCTCCCCTTCAACCATGGAGATGTTCTGTCTCACGAGGACTGCGTGAAGCAGCTCTGTGCTTTCTGACAGTAACTGGCAATTTGTGGTCACTCCCAGTAATTACAACTTTCTCTGGTTTATGCTCCTCATCTCCAGCTGAGGACAGGAGCTGTTTCATATTTAAATAGTATTATAGCTGGATTGCTCTCCTGGGGAGCTGCTGGTCTTGAAGGCTGAGGTTTATTTCTCTGCGCTACGAATTAGATCAGGAAAACAACGGGGAAGATGTAAGCAGAAGGTTTGTAGGGGTGTGTTAACAAACATGTCTCCTCTAAGAGTCGTGTCATCGTCATGCTGCAATTCAGAAGCTTTCACTTCTTGGAGATAGAGGAGGAAGAGAAGGAATTGGGGGTTTATCCCTAGGTGTTGCTTCTATGGTAATGCAGCAAGGAAGTGGAAAATACAATTCATAGAATCATACAAGGGGTTGGGTTGGAAGGGACCTCAAAGATCATCTCTTTCCAACTCCCCTGCCATGGGCAGGGACACCTCCCACTAGACCAGGTTGCTCAAGGCCTCGTCCAGCCTGGCCTTGAACACTTCCAGGGATGGAGCATCCACAGCTTCCCTGGGCAGCCTGGGCCAGTTTCTCACTATCCTCACGGAAGAATTTCTTCCTAATATCTAGTCTAAATCTCCTCTCTTCCAGCTTAAAGCCATTTCCCCTCATCCTATCACTACAAACTCTTGTAAAAGTCCCTCCCCAGCTTTCTCATTCCAAAGACGACACTTGATTTAAAAGCCAAGAAGCTCCTTGGCTGGGGGAGACCTATCGGAGCTGGGAGGGCTGGGAGGTCACGACTGCGTTTTCCTCAAGCTTTTACTTTGAAATTGCTCTCGGTGATAACAGGAGAGTTCAGTTTGCCCCACGCAGGCTGATTAAATGTCATGGCTGTTTGTTTAAATGTGTTTAGGCACCAGGATTGACAGCTCCTTGGAGCAGCCGAGCAGAAAACCCCCCCAAGGGATGTGTAACTCTGCTCATTGTACGCTATGTACAGGACCTCACTTGAGAGGTAACTGGGAAGCAGCCGTTCAGTTGTAGAGACCAAATGTACTCAAATTTAGTGCTTTCCTGTAATGAAACGGCCAAAAAATCCATTAAGGCAATGCTGTTGATGGCGTTTTCTTTTTGTGAAGTGGAGAAAGCTTGTTAGCGGGGAATGAGCAGGAGGGACAGAGGGTAAAAGCCTTTCAGGAGGCTTGGAGACTGTGTGAGCAGTTTAGGATAAATGCTTTACCAGCAGTCAAAACCATAGCGAAAAGACTGGAAAGGGAACAACCGCGGGGTTAAACTGGGGAGCGATGGAGACTTTGAGGAGCAGAGGGAAAAATACAACCCTTACACTGAAGGCTCGTAAAGAATTTAACTATCGTTGGGTAATATCGAAGGGTTAAAAGCCAGAAAGCAGAGAGAGGGAATGGTAAAGTTATTCACGAGGTAGTTAAAATGCAAACTGAGAGGAATTATAAAAGATATCCCAAGGCTACATGATTGGAGAGAGAACATCCACTATTTAGAGTTGCCTCCCCCCCGGCTCCCCTCTAAGTTAATTTTTCTATGTGAGGATTTATTAAGCAGAATAGGGCTCATCAGGATGGGGGGAAAAAGGATGATTTTAGTGGAGGGCAGATGATAATTTAAAACTTCTTTTAGCCTGGAAGAGCAGAAACTTAGTGAGAAGCAACCTGTGAGAGCTCTCTCCTTGGAGCTTTTGACAGCACTTGGGAGTAGTTAGATGGAAATGATTCGGGCAGTCTATTGTGCTCCTCCTCACAATGCTTTCCAAGCATATGGTCATTAGTCTCTTCTTCTTGTGAAGTTAGTTAGGACCTGTCAGGAAGCTGTTGCTTGCTGAAGTGTGACTGTAGCTGTTCCCAGTTGCCCTACTGGTGGTTGCTTCACTTGCGTGAAGATAATTAGAAAGAACACGTCATTGAAGGGGGACTGGAGTTCTTCCTTCATGCTCATTTGATACCTAAACCCCAAGCATATTTATGGTTGTGTTTCAAAGCTGTGCTGATGTGGGGCCTGGGAACGTGGTTCACCGGTGGACTGGGTGGAGTAGGGTGAATGGTTGGGCTTGCTCTTAAAGGTCTCTTCCAACCTAAATGATTCTATAATTCTTTTTCAAACTATCACAGAGAAGCTGAAGGAGGCTGTTGCTGACAATTGTGTCTAGTTCTGGACTTGCCTAGAGTCAGAGGGGTTCAGAGCAGAGGTGAGAACTGATGGACTTTGGCTTGTATTTCTGGGCACAAAAGACGCAAGCACTTGAGCTTTCCTCAGGAAACAGGAGCCAAACCCCCTTTTGATCCCTGTTACAGCTCCTCTCCCACAGTTTTCCCAAACTCTATTCTTGAACTCCAAGCTTGTGTGTGTTATCTGCTTGTGCACAACTTCTGGACTAGTGTGCGTTCTCATGCTCTACTCAGAGCTATGCGTGGTGGAGATGTAGCTTGGAAAAATGGCAGTTCCTGCCATGACTTGAGAACGTGAACCAGCATTAATTTGGGTTTGCCCTGTTATGTTCAATAATAATAATGTTAATCCTGAGGTGCAGGTGCTGGATTCATGTTCTCAAAGTGGCTCCCCAGAAGGAAGAGTCTCCAGCCCCAAAGAACAGAGCTGTTCTTGCGCTTGTCTCAAACCTCTTTCTGTTCTAAACTGTTAAATGTGGGAAATAAACGACTTCTCTCTGACAATCAGGGAACGTAGACTTTGCTCTAAGGCTATGTTGATTGCTTTCTTCATTCTAAGGATGGGACAGTGGAGACCTCCATCTCTGGTCCTGCAGTGCTGTAGTTTCACAGAATTATAAGATGGTGGGACCTCTGGAGATCATCTAGTGCCATCCCCCTGCTCCAGCAGGGTCACCCCGAGCAGGGGGCCCAGCATCGCAGTGTCCAGGCGCGCTTGGGATCTCTGCACACAAGGAGACTCCCCAACCTCTCTGGGCAACCTGGGCCAGGCTCCAACACCCTCCCCCCAAACAAGTTTTTCCTCCTGTTTCCATTCTCCAGGCACTGTCTGTGCTCCCTCTGATGCTGTGACCATGACTAAAGGGCCTCCTTACAGCATGCCTCTTTCTCTGAAGTGTCTTATGTTTTGTGTGATGTTAAACCCCGCTGCAGGTGGCATGCTCCCCTTCTTGTCCTGCCAGGACTCATTCCAGCCTTCCTGACATCAGGTGTCTTCAGAGAGTAACTCCTTTAGCCTTCCCCACTTTGAGATAGATCATTCCCTGGAGGTACCTTCCGTGTGAGCTAGTTCAGGCTTACAGGCTTGTATTCATCTGCCCTGGCTTGGACATCGCACTTACTTAGGTCTCCTCTCACTCAACAGAAACACCACCCAGCTCAGCCAGGTTGAATCCAAAGTGATGCTTTTTACAATGGATTTACCACGTTCTTGTTCAAGAGAAAGAGGCAAAACTTCAAGCTTAAGTTCAGGGCTGCAAGTTCCTGTAGAGCAGCCTGATTGCAGATGTCGTTTTGCATGAGTCAGTAACAGAGTTTGTATTTTGCTGGAAAATACTGTGTGTGCCATGACCTTTCCTCCCAATGGGAGGCAAAATATAGATCACCTCTTTAATGTGGCGCAATTTGAAACGCTTGTCTTTTCAAACTGGGACAAATGGGTGATTGGCAGCTGGGGCACCTGAGGATCCATTTCTGATGTGTCACAGCAGGACGAAATCTGCTGGAGGCTCCAAAATACCCACCTCAACTGAAAAGTTGAATGTCAAGCTTCATTTTTACCCTCCCGTCGCACAGAAGGCACTTTTAACCCCCCTGTACTTCCAACTTGCAAGGCAAGCAAATTGGCTGCCTCTTTATTTGGCAATTTGTAAAGATTATTTCTGCGCTCTCAAGTTTTATTTTTTTTAGGGTGTAAAGTTGTTGGGGTGGTTTTTTTTTTTATTATTCCATGCTGCAAATGGACTTCAGGCTGAGATGAAAAAGGGGACAATTTGGATCGAAATGCATAAGCGAGAAAAGAGAAATTTCAAGTGTTAAATGGTAAAAGCGACAAGGGAGGTTTTTATTAATAAGCCCTAAATGATTTATGTAAAAGCTCTGAAAACACTGTTAATTACATGTGGGAAAAGGCCACAGTTCTTGTCCTTAAAACGGCTGTTTAACATAATGGCCACCTTTGTAGATGGCACTATTTTCCTGTAAGCTTTAATTCCAAAAAAACCCCAGTTTTCCGCATGAGGATGGTGGTCCTGTAGTATCTGCAATTATTCCTGTCTAGCAAAGGTGACGGTTCAGGATCATAGAATCATTAAGGTTGGAAAAGACCTCTAAGATCGTGAAGTCCAACCTTCTACCCAACACTGCCGTGGTCACTAAACCATGCCCTGAAGCACCCCATCTATTTGGTTTTTTTAACACCTTCAGGGATGGTGACTCCACCACCTCCCTGGGCAGCCTGGTCCGATGTTTACTCTTTCAGGATCTTGGTTTTCTGTTTTATTTTACTGTCGTCTTTCCACAGCAGGGTGAAATGTGCTTGTAAAGAGGATGGCCAAGGTTGCAGGTGTCAAGCGAGAGCTTGGATTTGGGTCAGCTTTCTTCACCTGATCCCCTGGGTGGCTTTTGGTCAACACAACTCATCTCCTTCAGGACAAGAGGAAATGGCCACAAGTTGTGCCAGGGAAAATTCAGATTAGATATTAGGAAAAATTTCTTTAGTGAAAGAGGAGTTAAACATTGGAACAGGCTGCCCAGGGAGGTGGTGGAGTACTATCCCTGGAGGTATTCAAGAAGCGAGTAGATGTGGCACTTCAGAGCATGGTCTAGTGACCATGGAAGCATTAGGTAGAAGGTTGGACTTAATGAGCTTCGAAGTCTTTTCCAACCTTGATGATTCTGATTCCTTTGGCCACAGTCCCAATTCTTCAGGTTCATGAGGCGTCTGTGGGAGTCAGTGAATCCTAAATTCCCACATAGGCACCTGGATCCTCCACAGGATTCAGCTGTACCTACATTCTTGGTCAGCCCTGTCTTATTTTATATGGAAATAAAACAAGCTGGTCTCTTCTTCAGAACCTGAGTTGTCCTTAACTGTCCTTGAGCCTCTTTGGCCCTTCTGAGAAAAGGACTGTATTCCTCAGATGAAGCATATTATTTTGCTTCTCATTTTCTGTGCTCTCTTTACAAGTGCCAGCCTCGAGTCTTGAACCTTATTATTAACTATAAAACCCAATGATTAAATGCAGCGAGGTTTATTATTATTTAATCAGGACACTCGCTCCATGCTCTGGGTGAGATGAGACGTTGTGGGAACCAATAAAGAACGAAGCTCAACAGTAACAATTCTCCTTTTCCTGCTTAGAACTTGTCTTTCGAAGTTGCAGATCTTACATCTTTTATGAGGGAGAGCAAGGAAAGGGTACAAACAGTTTTGCAACTTGTTTCTATTTTCTCTATGCTGAAGCAGTTTCTTTTCTGTGGCGAGATGGATAATGATGCCTGAACTCTTTTGATCCTCTCTGCAACGGGATTAATCTCATTCTTTAGTCCCCCTTGCTAGGGTTGAAGTCAAGAATGGAGCTAAAATAGTTTGAGGAGTGGTAAATAAGCTCCTAAACAAGCAGGGATCCAGTTAAGGTTATCTGAGAATAAAAATGATCCTGTGCTGCCCTGGTTCTTTGACAGAGAGGCAAAGATGAAAAGTGGGCCAAAATAATGTCCTCTTACCCATTTTAATCTTGGAGTAGCGAGAAGCCCCGAGTGTGATCAAGACAGTGGGAGCTGCAGCTTCCAGTCCAGACCTCCAGCAATTACTGAACCCCTCCTGTCACCCTGAGCAATATCAAACATGTCACTCTTCTCCATGTAGAAGGGCAGTATGAATTCAGCAGAGGATCCAGTCTGGATATTAAAGCAATGCCTGAAGAGGTATAAATATTATTTTTAATAAGCCATGGTTTAATTTCTAGCTTGGCATTTGCTAAGACGGGGTGACCCTTCATCACAGTGCTCTCCGAGTGACGGAGTTGCTCCTTTAGATATGACTTAGGAGGGAGAAGCCCCTCTACCTTTTGACCCCACTGAAATAATTATGGGGAGAAAATGGTTCCCCAGTGAATTGATGCCCACTTGTCTCTTGCGAACTTGGAGGACCTACAACCCATGAATCTTTGTTAAAGGGCATAATCATTTAAGTCCTAAAAGTGAGTGTTGGTGCCAAAGAAAGCTTTGCAGGAATGATGGTGATGTGTGGAGGTCAAGTCCAAAGCTGCTAATGAAGGGGAGGAGGCTGCAGGAGCCAAGGGCTTTGGCTGGAGTTTATTATTAACGCTCCTCTTACCTGTGAAAGGTCTGAGTACCTCCAGCCTCCCCGGGTGGTCACTGCTTCTCCATCTGCCCTACTCTGAAGGGACTAACCACCCCAGCTCTTCCCTCAGGGGTGGAAGGGTTTTGTTGGAGCTACAAAATACTTCAGACTCATCTGGGACTGAGTTTTAGCCCTGTGTGCTCTGACCTCTCAAACTTGGCACACGCTGCCCAGGGTGGTGGTGGTGGAATCACCATCTCTCAAGGTGTGCAAAAACCATGTAGATATGGTGCTTCAGGACATGGTTTAATGGCCATGATAATGTTTAGTGGACAGTTGGACTTGATGATGGTTGTTTCCAACTTTTAGTGATTCTATGATTCAGCAGTCACATGTCCCCATTGTTTCTCCCACCCCACCTTTCAACCATCCACCTTATTTCCTCTGTTGCTGGGGTTCCGATAAGCTCTGTAGCGACCGACAGCTCACAAAAGGGACACTACGTATTTTCTAGCCAAGAAAAAGGTGTCTACAGGCTCACAGCCACACCTGGAGCTCTGCCTGAATTCCATCTCTATCTCCACCACATGGGAAAATCCAAATTATTGTTCACACTTCCAAACAATATTGAGACAACACCTGGAATGAACCAGCCTTTGCACTGAGCTCCCCAAACACTCACCTCCCAGGCCTTACAGACCTGGAAGGTGCTGGAATTTTCTAGAGGATCTCACCCCCCTCCTCCTGCTGCTTTAACTCCACCATTAGACTATTCTATTTTGTCACCATTTCTTATAAAAATGTCATGGGCTTGAACACTTCAGAGCGAGACTTCACGCTGTGATTGCAGAAGTGTTTAAAATGTTCTGAGGAGCTTTTAGGTGCCAAAAAAGATGGAGTTGACAAAATAATAAATCCCCATCTCGCTAACGCTTTTAATGAATATAGAAGATGTGACTGAAATTCCCTTTACCTCCTTGCTCACCCTTGTGCTGTCTTGTCTGTCCTTCTGCTTTAGTCCCTACTAAAGGTGTAATTTATAAGATCTGAATCTCTTGGAGAATAAGGAGAGTTAATTTTGGGAGCTTTTGAAGATTTGCCCTTTTGTAAGTGAACTATGGTACAAAAATCCAATAAAAACGTGGATGTTTTAATTTATCGTAAAGCTCCTGCACACCACTCTGGGAGTGTAAAGCAGCCCTGACATGCTCATTAATTACCTGCACAGCTACTGTAAAATAGTCTCGTCCTGAGAGAGAACTGGAGTCAGATCCTTTTTGTTTGTTGGGGCGGGGAGCTGCGTAGATCAGCTTTAAGCTGGAACACAGTTCTCCAGCCTGGTCCATAATTTTCTCCTTGTAGCTTGAATGCCCAGAGCCTTCTGCTTAAATAGTTGTTGCTGGAGAACATGTGATGTGATGCAGAACAGTCACATCTGAGCTGTAACAAAAGAAACATGTGTAAAGGGCTTCTTTTGACAGGCTGAGGGAGCTGGGGATGTTCAGCCTGGAGAAGAGAAGGCCCCAGGGAGACCTTAGAGCAGCTTTCCAGTACCTGCAGGGGGCTGCAAGAAAGATGTGGAGGACTTTTCACAAGGGCAATGTCAAGGTTTGGGGCCAGGGCACCCCCAAATCTGCCACAAAACGCTCTTTCCCCCTCCCTACCCAAAAAGGGAAGAAAGGAAAAAGGAGACTTATCGATTAGGAAAGGAAACTAGAACAGCTTTACTAAAAAAAATAATAATAATAATAAAAAAATAAAAAAGGTAAATATATACAAATATGTACAAAACCAGTATGGAACCCAACCCGCTTGATGGTAAATCCATCCCCGTCCCCACTG
>WEIS01038065.1:0-26232 GCA_013389965.1 Todus mexicanus | reverse complement strand
CGCCCTTCAGAGATCCCTTCCAATCTAAACTGTTCTATGAAAGCATCCGTGTGTCATTATGAACCTGGAGATCACAGATCTCTGCAGCTTCTCTCCGGAGGCATTTCACTGGCTGCTGTTAGAGGAGTGACATCTTTAAAATTCAGAACATACAGCTTTTCATTTTTACTTTACAGTGTGAATAATTATTCCAGGAGCAAGTTAAGCTTGATCTCCAGATGGAGGAGTATTAAGAATATTGATTTATTGTGGCTTCTTGTATGAACTTTGCTCAAGTTGGACCTGCTGAGCTGCTCAAGCCAATTTTGCTGTGGCCACTTGGTCTATGAGGCTTTGTGCTTCTGCTGTGAGTAGTTTCCCTGTAGCCCTTTGGGGGAAAGACCAGGTTTTTGCAATGTTTGAGGATTTTAGAAAGAATATAAGGAAAATCCAATTCACAGATACGAGAACCATCAGTCACAGCATGCATGTGAAATCCAGCTGCAGAAACAAGGACACCAGCTCTGACTTACTGGAAAAAAACCCTCTTCCTTGGCTTGGAAGAAGGACAGAAAGAGCTGCCTAGGGCCTAAATCACTGTCACTTGTGAGATCTGCTCAGGGCTGTGTCCTCAGCTGGTGCCAGTTAAAGCCTCCTGCACCCAGATGAAGTTACAGTAATTCAAGAGGAGGATCTTTTAATTACACAGCAAATCAGGGTCGTAAAACAGTGTTCCTGTATGTACCTGTTTAATGCCTGGCTCATCTGCACGTGGGATGGTGTCCTAGAAAGCTGGAGTCCCTAAAATAAAAGACTTCCATTAGCTCTTTTAATGAGCTTTAAATGCTGTTGTAAAAATTTCTTTACTAATCAGCATCTTTTGTTCTCGGAAGAAGCATGTTTGGGGACCCCTAGGAAGGCATCTGATCCCCTCTCCAGCTCCTCCCTCCACCCTAGATCTTTGGGAGCCCAGGCGATGAAAATCTGCTGCCTGTTTGGAAAACAGCTTTTGGAGTCCCCCTGTCCCCAGTCTTCAGGAAGTTTTCCAATTTCTGAGCTGGTTTTTCTTCCTTCAGTCTCAGCATATTTTTATTATTTCTACCCTGGGCACTGGAAACAGTAATTACCTTGTACATATTAGCACTTCTAAGTTGCTGCTTTCATAAAGTCATAAAAACTCGGTGGTTTTGCAGATGAGGAGAACCTTCTGGCTAAGCCCCAGCTCAGGACCCAGCTGTGAAAGTAAAGAGCAGTTCAGGACCAAGGCACCTCTGGTTCTTGGTGGGAGGCGAAAGACCATGGTCTCTTCCAGGCGTGAATCTCTGAAGCCTCTCCCTTCCTTCTCTCAGGAGGACTTTGGTGGTAATGAATCAAATATATTGCTCCTCTTTGCCTCAGAGCAGCATCTTTCCTCCACAGACTTCCCCTTTCTAATTTTCTTTTGGTCCTTCATCATAATCAACCTGGAGTGAATACCTCAGTTTATCATCTGAGCTTGTTGGAGTAATGGGGCAAAGTCCTTCCATCTGTAAAACCAGTGGAGATTAGTGGAGGAGCTGACCAGGGAGATGGCCCTGGGCACCTGGAAGTCCCACCACAGTGGGGATGGTGCTGCAACCAACTACAGTATCTGGTGGAGCCTCACCCAGCCTGGGATCAGAAGGGAGAAGGACTGGAGACCCCAGATTTGGCAAGTCTTATGCTTTTCTTGCCCAGTTGCACCGTCTCCTGGGATCCTGTCTGTCAGGCAGGTGGAGGAATCCTCTGCGTATGAACAGGATGGGACATCTGATCAGCTTGGTGTCCTTCTGCTGAAATCGGAAGGATGTGGGGCTTGCTTCAATGCCAGGCTGAACTGTGGCCACCAGCACAGGGCCTCTGGTGTCTTCCTTCTACCATCAATAAAAGCAGCACCAATAGCTCAAGAAGGTTTTTTGGAGAATGAGAAAAATGAGTAAAGCAATTACAGAAAAAGGCGAATTAAAGTATCAGAGCTCAAAGCGCACCTTATTTTTGGTTTCCCCTCGTCTTTGAATTAGTTCCCATTTCATTCTTCATTTCCTAACATCAGATTAGAGCCTGGTCACCGGCCAGCAAGTGATAATCGCATGGGGACAATTGTCCTTGCTGCTACCAAGTGGGTGGACACTGGGTAGGTGGGTAGAGGTGATGAGATCACGGAATGTTAGGGATTGGAAGGGACCTCGAAAGATCACCTAGTCCATCTCCCCATGAGATGGGGAGAGCTATTTCACCCGCTTACCAGCAGCATCCTTTAATTTTCGCAGCCCATCGCCGTTCATCTGGACGAAGGCAGGGGATTGCAAAAAAAACTAAACCAAAATTAAAGCTTAAAAAAAGCGAGCTGGGTGATAATGAATGAGAGAGCACTGACCCGTGGGCTTTCTCTCTCTTCTGGATAATTACAGAGGAATAACTGTATAAATCTTCGTTGGATTCCCTGCCCCGTTTTCTCTTGGAAATAGATGGCTCTGTTGTGTTGCTCTTCTCCAGGCTGGAGGGTTGTTTTAATTTAAATGCAACTTTACAACGCTTTGCTGCTGTAGCCAGTAGAGCTAAAAAAAAACAGGAAAAGGAAACAAAGAAAGTAAAGAGTGAAGCTTTTAGTTAACTTGGTCGTACATCATAGTAGCTGGTAACTGCTACTTGTGTCTGGATGGCAATTTGTTACCCAGCCGAAATACAATCCTGGCAAGCTCTTGGCAAAGGGTTTTGAATTTCCTCTCATCTTTGGCTTTATTTGGTGCATGGGGGAATAATCCCCAAATTCTTTATTTTTTGGGGAGGTTGATTCAAACTTTTTGGGGCACTGGGTTAGTAGACCTGTCAGCACTCTGGCTGAGGGTGTATTTATACCTTAGTAGCTTTTGTGCTCTTCTCAACCAGGTGGGCAGACACAGGGATTCTATGAGGCTGTTGCAAACTGGGGGCTTCTCTGAAGTGGTGTTTAAAAAAAAAAGGTATTTGGGGATTTCTTTCTGCTGGAATTTTGTGATTGCTTTAGGGTTTTAATATCAATGTTAAGGTGGTTAGGATCCAACACCTGCCTTGTGCTGGTGTCTATCACCTGATGTTTCTTCATTGTATTAAATGTAATATTGAGTGTATTTTAGTATATCACAGAATCCCAGTGTGGTAGGAATTGGAAGGGCCCTCTGGAGCTCCTCTGGTGCCACCCCTCTGCTCCAGCAGGGTCACCCCGAGCAGGGGGCCCAGCATCGCAGTGTCCAGGCGCACTTGGAATCTCTGCACACAAGGAGACTCCACAACCTCTCTGGGCAGCCTGGGCCAGGCTCCAACACCCTCCCCCCAAACAAGTTGCTCCTCCTGCTCAGCTGCAACCTCCTGGCTTCCAGTTGGTGCCCGCTGCCCCTTGGCCTGGCGCTGGGCACCCCTGAGCAGAGTCTGGCCCCAGCCTCTTGCCCCCCGCGGGCCCTTGAGCTCTTGCTCAGCATTGCTCAGCTCCCCTCTCAGGCTGCTCTTCTCCAGCTCCACAGCCCCAGGGCTCTCAGCCTTGCCTGCCCACACAGAAGCTTCAGCCCTGCAGTATCTTCATAGTCTCCAGTAGTTCCTATCTCCAGTATCAACCTGTCTCTCTTGAGCTGGGGAGCCCAGCACTGGACCCAGCACTCCAGAGGTGGCCTCACTTGGGGCTGAGTAGAGGGGGAGGAGAACCTCCTTAGAACTGCTGGTCACACTCTGCTGTATATATAGTATTTTTTTATTTTATTGTCTATTTTAGCCCATCTCAGAAAGTGATTTCAGCCACTCCTGACCTCGGTGTTTCCCACAAACCTATAAAGAAAAACCTTTGGACTTCTTGCGATGTTCCTTATTAAAAGTAAAAAATTACAGGTGCTCCTCTGCAATCGTGTCCCTGCTCCCAGCACACTTTGCGTTGCCCAGAGAGACCTTCTCTCCTGGACCCACAAGGGGAAGACAAATTCTGTCATCAGGTGCAGGATGAACCCAGGGCATGGGGCAGCATCATTTTGTGTGAGATTTGTTGTGGCGGCACAGGCACTGCTCAGCCACTTAGTCCTTCTTAGGGACTTCTGGGCAGTTTTACTGTCAACTGCTCATTTTAAGTGAGGCTTCCTCAGGAGGATGGGGACGGTTAAAACTGGGATGCTGGGAGGAGAGAGATGCTGGAGGATGGAGGATTTTGGAGAGGCTGGATGTTCTGGAGTCCGCTCAAATGGTGAGGTTGACTGAGGGTAACGCTTTAAGCTTCAGTTGCGGTGGATTTGAGGTTTCCAGCCACGTGTATTTGCGTGAGGATCTGCAGATGGAGCTGCTTTTGGGTTTTGGCACCCACGGCCATGGCTCAAGGCGAGTCCATTATGTGTAGCCTGAATTACCTGCTCCGGGATTAGGTTGGATCCCATTAAACTCCAGCGTAGGTGCTCTTCGGAGTGTTCTAATTCAGCGTCTCTTCAGGTTCAGCCTCAATTAAACTAAATCAAATTAGTGCTGTTCTAATTCTGAATAAAGAAAGCACCGGCGAGGGGCCATAATGCAGTTTGAGTAACCACTTTAAATCTACACCTTTTAATTCATTTAAATTTTTAAGGTGCTTAAAAGCTTGTCCGTGCATCATTTGTGGACACTTTCCTTATCTCAGATGTTGTGTATGATGGACAAAAAAAGACTGGATATGGGTTGGGTAGGAGAGGTTGGGTGAAGGTTGGGTGGGTTTTGTGGTGTGGTTGGATTTTGTGGTCCTGTCAAGTTCTGTTTTGATTTGCTTTAGGGTATAACCCACTTCAGGGGGTTATCTTGAGTTTTTTGAATGTTAAAGCTTTCCACTAAAGCAAAATGAAGCATTTCTGGTCCACTGCAGTTGCTTAGAAGACTTTGTATATGTACATATATATATATGAGCTTGCTGTAAAATCTCTAAGGGCAGAAGTGTTCAAAGGGCTTTGAGCAACCTGGGGTAGTGGGAGGTGTCCCTGCCCATGGCAGGGGGTTGGAACGAGGTGATCTGTAAGGTCCCTTCCAACCTAAACCATTCAATGATTTTCTGAAGATCACAGTTTTTGGAAGTGTTTGATTCTCAGCTTATTTCTTGATTGTGATGAGCATAACCGTGTTTTCTGAACACACAGAGGCCCCTAAGCTGTGCTTTTTCATGCAACTCCAGATATTTCCATGCACTGAAAGGTCTAGGAGAGTCCTCTTTAAAACCCCACACTCTTCAAGATCTTTTCACAAGCTTCTGTTTAGCAAAAAAACCTTATCTAATGAACGATACAGCCAGAATCTGCTTAATTAACACCATTTAACCAGGCAACCAGGATCATCCCAGCCTGGGTGGTAACTCTCCGCAGATGACTGAGGGGAACTTCTGCTGATGGGAGGCATTCCAGCCCCCACTTCCACTCCTAAACAAACCCGACAAAGGCTGTAATTTCTCGTTTCCTAACAATATTCTCTCTGCATCTGCAGCTGAAGTTCTGGCTGTGAAACATCCCAAACCTGTTCATTGCTTTTAGAAGATAACTATTTGCCAGCGTGTAAAATGTGAGGCTGGGTGTTTGAATAAGGAGAAGCCACTTATAAAATCCATTAGCAAGCTGCTGGGCGGCGGTTTCTTGGTAATAAGATCAAGAGCAAGCTTTGGAACACCTTTCCTGCAGCAACTGCAAATGCTCCTGTGTGTTCTTCCCTCTGAAATTGTATTTGCTTGTTGCTGGTGGGGAATAACATCCTATCAAGAAGGAAGACCTGAAGAAGCTGTGGAGGGCAGGAGTGTCTGGGCCTGAGGACATCAAGGGAGCTGCACCTGGGCTCCTTTTTCTGAGGGGAGGAAAAAAAAAAAAGGTATAAATTGCAGAGCCCAGGTGTAGGAACTCTTTCTTGGCTTGCTGCTAAAGCTTTTCAGGCAAGAGAGACTTGTCTCTATCTTCTGACCTATCTTTGGTTAGATCCAAAGCCTTCTCCAGAGATCAAACCTTTCCTCTTCTTTCCACTCTTCCAGGCAAATCTGTCAGGTTCAGTTGATTATTTCCTCCACTGTTCTTTTTCAGGAGTTGTAAGTCTGTTTAAAAGCAAAATGTTCTTGTTTATTACAGAATTGTCTTGCTGCAGAAACAAGGACACTTCCTCAAAAGCCAAATGCTAAAGCAAATCCATCAGCAAAAGCCAAATGTGAAGGGAAGGAGATGAAGGTTTGTCTAGTGCAAAACCTCTTGCTTTGCTTGTCCTTGAAGTCCTCTTTCTCTTTAGCCAGCCCCCTGACTTGATGCTTCTACTCAGAGTGTGGTGCAGCTTCTGTAGGGGAGTCTCTTGGCCAGGAGCATTGTGTCCTTCAAGCAGCAAGCCAGAGAACAAAAAGAGTTGTCTTCTCCTTGACCTAGCCTCAAATTGCATGCACCAAAGCTGAACAGACTCCTGAAGGCAGTGAAATGCTCCTTCTCCAGCTTTGTCTCACCCGTGCCCTGTCCCTAGTCTGAGTCCTTGCCCCCTTGTTCACTTTGGATCCAGTTCTGCTCCTATTTGGCTGAGCCTCGATGCAGGACCTGCACCATTAGAGCTGTGGGTGCACTTTGAGGTTACAGGCTGCTGCCTCCTCCAGGACAAGGCACTTCCCAGCTGGCTGTGGCCTTAGGAGGAGTTCTGGCTGTTGGAGGCTCCACAGTAGACCAGACCCCCCGTCTTTTTGAGGGTCTCTTATGATATTTGGTGCACACAGCCAGAGATCTTGCATGGGCTGTCGGATAAAATTGCCCTTGACTTTAAGAAGCTGAAGAAAACCAGATTTTAACTAAAAGTGAGAAGTGTTTGCATGCTGATATCTGCTTCGGTTTCATTATGGTGCGTCAACAACTTGGAGATTGTGTTCTTGTGGGAGTAGCTGGTTTTTCCCAGTCCATGGCATCTCAGCAGCTTAGTGCCTCCAGTTCTGCTACCTTCACCCACAGGAGATATTTCCCAGCTGTTCCATCAGGTTACCCTTTTCCTTTCCCCTTTCCACTTGACTGCAGTATAGTTGTAAAGTGGGTACCAACACCTGGTTTCTTCGTTTGGTTTCGGGGGTATTGTAGCATCAGATCCTTCTGGTGGTGGGATCCTTCCTGCCCAACCACCCTCCTTCATGTCAGCACTGGGCTGCTGGGGTAGAGTCACGAAAAAGTTAATGCTGCATTTTCTATGATCTGTAGCCTGGGTTTTAGCAGGGTCTTTGCCAGCCTGTGACCGATACGTTGTTCCACAGAAGCTGGAGTGATGTGGGGATTGTCCTCAGAGCAGAGTGCCATCAGCTTGTCCCACCCTTGGCTGCTCATTGGAAGTGAGATGAGGCTGCCATGGGGAGTGAGTTTTTCCATGTGCTCTCCAGCAACAAGTGGAGACACAAAAAGTTCTTTGAGTTTGGAGATGGGAAGGAGCATCTGAGAGAAAGTGGTTTCCAAGCACTGCCATCGCTTTGTTAGAGGAGTTAAATGGGAAGGACAGAACCTGAGCACTTGGTTGTGACCAAAGATGTGACCTGGGTGAACCAGCAGCTGCAGAAAGATAACTGAGGGAAGAATTTGGGGAGAAGTCAGGCTCTCTATGGAAGTTTTTCCATCTCTCCCTACCAGATTCATCATCATCATTAGGCTGGTGATGAGGAAGGCAGGTGAGACATAAAGGAAATAATTATTTCCAAAAGTCTAGGAAACGTTGCCCTTTGGGAATCTGTCATAGGGTTGAGAGCTACATGACGCTACAGCACAAGGTCCTTCGATTTCTGCTCCCCCGAGGCAAATATGTAGAGGCTGGAGCAGGTTTTGCCCCCAGTGGGTAGAGGGAAAGAAGGTTTCTGTGTTTCATCTCAGATCCTTGAGCCCTCTTAGGTTAGATACTATCCAGTCCTCACTTTAAAGGCAGTTCTGGAAAACTTTCCCACAGAAGCTTAGAACCAAGATTGCTTCAAATCCTCTATGTCCCACTTCATTTCACATAATTAGGAGCTGTGACTTTCCTGACCTGACTCTTTGTGTCTTGAAATGAGATTTTTATTTTTTTTTTCAAAGCAGCAACCCACCAGGGAGAAATCGAAAGCAAACTGATTATCCATGTGGGATGGCTCTGACCTTCTGGTATTAAAGGATTGACCAACTTCTTGCTAAATTCACTTAATCTTCCTTTTCCCCCACCCCCTTTCACTTTTTTTTTAAAAATAGAAACTGTTATGCTTAAGGAGAAGTACAACCCACTTAGGTATTCAGCACCCACCTTCCCGTTGCTTATTGTAATCACTTTTGCATCCTCTGATCCTGAAACTCAGGTCTGAGCTGAGCAGAGAGGGCAGAGCTGGGGATCAGCTACAGGAGCAGAAACGTTGGGCTTGAATCAGCCCAAAGAGCCTCCCACATGCTGCAGCAAAGCCACCAGCATGCTTATGGTGAGGAGAAAACGGAACGGAGCTCCCAGTTGAGGGGGATTGCGCCTGTGTGCAGAGCCAACCTTGCTGGAAACGAGAGAGACCAGGTTGGATGAGGCTTTGAGTAACCTGGTTTAGTGGGAGGTGACCCTGCCTATGGTGGGAGGGATGGAACGAGATGATCTTTAAGGTCCCTTCCAACCCATTCGATGAGAGAGACCAACAGAGGCTTGAGCTTCTGGAGCAAGGAGGCAAAACCTTGTGGCTCAGGTACTGACCCAACATGTGAAAAACAGGGGATTTCTTCAGAGCTGACCTCAGGCACGTTGATTTTTGCAGCTCTGCCTTTGTGCCAGCAGCGTGAACCTCTCGGGTGTTTGACTCTTTCCTCTGCTGCTTCTCTATCTTCTCTTCCAGCCTTGGCAAGGCAGTGACTTCCCTGAGCACGCATGGGAATGTGAGCCCAGGTTAGTGCCCCACGGCAGGAGCTGCACCTTTTAGGAGCACAACACCAAAAAGGGACCTTACTGAGAAACCAGGAGCACCCTCAGGTGCCAGGCAGGGGCTCGGTGCTGGAATGGGGAGCTCTGGTCATCCCTGTTCCACCCCAGCCCTCAAACTGGGGGCTCGTGGGGGGGGGGCACTCGTGATGCCTTCCTGAAATCTGCCTTTCCACATTTCATGCCGACACAGCGAAGGAATCTATCAAGCGCATTACCTAAAATTAGCAGCAGCAGCGGTTTAAGTTGCATAGAAAATTAATCTGATTGGATTTTAAAGAGGGAGGCTTCTAATAAACAAGGCTGAGGCTGTTTACAAACCTCGCTGCAATATAATTATATTTTTCAGCACGAGTTGAGAGCTACAAGAGCGGCTCGTCCAGCAGCGGCTTTATTATATTCGGCGAGCCTTAATGAATAGGGAGCAGATTGTAAAATATTGTGTATTTTTATTGTTATTCATGCAGGTGAGGGTTCTGCAGCAAGGAGGTCACTGGTTTTATCGCTCTAGGTACTCGGGGAAGAGAAAAGTGCTTTGCCAAGATTCGGAAATGAGCTGCTGTCAAGGAAAAGGAGGAGAGATGGGGCTGCTCCAGCCTGAGATTCATTGTTTCGTGACAGGGGAGGTGCCATGGGGATGAATTTGACCTTCAGGTCGCCTTGGACCAATTTCATCCCCTTGTGCAACTCCACGGACTTCCCACGGAGCATTAGAACAGCTTGATAGACATTGTGTAAAGCTCCAGACCGGGAGCTCACACCCCTCAGCCACCCTTGCAAACACCCTGATGTTTCCACCAGGTCGTCTCTGAGGTGGGACAAGGTACAACCAGTTTTCCCCAGTGTGGACACGGCCCTGGGGCCAACCACAACCAGTTTGGCCCTTTAGATCACAGCTGCAATTGGAAGTGGGAAGGATTTGGTCGCAACCTGTTAGTGGCTACACCATGATGAGCAGGATGAAATCCAGGGGACCAGCTGTAGTGCTCCCCAATCCACTTGTGGGTGTGCACCTTAGGATGGTTCTCTCCAGTTGAGTTTCCAGGAGGGAAATTGTGCCAGGAGAGAGAAATTTCAGTGTTTGCTGTTCCTTGCTGGCTTGTGTGCAGTCTGGGGAGATGGTTATTCCAGTTTGACCTGTCACAAGAGCGGCTGGGGAGGGTAGAGCCATGAGCAAGCCAAATGTTCAAGTACTTCTTACAACCTTCTGAACAAGTAGCGAAGGATTTGCGGGGGTTACAGGTAAAACGCAAGCTGCAAATACACACAGACAGAAAATTGCGCTTGTCTGCATTTTGTTTTTGTTTTAATGAGCGTTAATAGTAAAGTGGTGGAAGATCACAAAGGTTTTCCTCTGCAGGTGTTAAAATAGGCAGCGATAAAGGCTGTTAAAAGTTGCCATGGTGGCAGAATCAAGCTGCTCTGGGGAGGGGGAGGTTTTTTCAGTCTGATCTCTGGGATTGTTTCTTTATTACTCCTTTTCCAGAGCTGGGACAGCTTTAGGTCGTCTGTTGCAGCAGAACAGCAAGAGAGCTTCATGTGTACTTACACCACTTTTGGACTGTGTATTGGGGCTGGGGGCACTGGTGAGAGACTGGAGGGCACATAGGTGGATGTACAGATCCCCAGTGGCCCCGGGGAGCTGCAGCTGGAGCGGGATGAGAGGAGATGTCCCTTTCATGTGCTGTTGACCCGTCTGGCTGCCCCCCACCCAACGTTGTGTAGGGACGATTCAGGTTCATGCCAACTTGTCCCCTTGTCTGGGGATGAGGTTCACACATGGATCCCTGAAGACGCTTGAGGTCAGGCTTGATGGGGCTCTGAGCAACCTGCTCTAGTTGAGGATGTCCCTGCTCCCTGGAGAGTGGTGGGACGAGATGACCTTCCCACCCAAGGCATCTTGTGATCCCTACAGAGTCATCCAGAGCAGCATAGATAAGCACAGAACAATGACCTGGCTTTTCTCTCTTCCTATTCTTTTTTTCTTTCCTCTCTCCAAACTGTTTTCAAGGCATCAGATTCAATTGGGTGGAATTTCATAACTTCTTAAAAAAGGAAGTTATTTGCCAAAGAGCTTTTGAAGGAGTAGGTCTAGGTCTTTGAGCTGGCTCAGGGGATAGAGAGTGAAGGGCTTTGAGGTAGATGTAACTCAATGATCCAGTTTCTTGCCGTGTGGTACCTTCCTTGCCCAACTGGGAATTCAGCGAACTGACTTCAGTACTGATGGGAAGCTTTTTGAGGGTGGCTCCTTGTGTTTCCAAACATTTTGGCTTTGCAGTCAGGGTAGTGGGGCAAGATGAGGTCGAGTGTTAGATCTGCAATTGATGGGGTGGCCAGTTCAGCTCACGGAGTTATCGGGGAAACCAGCCTGCCAAAGGGGTGAATGGTTTCTGATGGTGTGGTGGGGCCAGGAGGACAGTCCAGACCTGTCAGCCAGCTCTGCACGTGGTGGATCGAGCAAGGCAACGTCCTTGGGGAGGAGACTCCCATCGCTTCAGATGAGATTTGTTGACAAGTTGGACTTCAGAGCTTGAACTAGTCATTCTAGGCTGGACAGGCATCTCCAGAGGGCTGCTCCTCTCGTGTTCAGACGAGTGTTTGCAACAGGTCAGAAGAACTGCCCTCCAGCTGTCCTTATTTCTCTCCTTTAACTACAGCAAGAAGCACCTTAACTAGCTCAGTCTCAAAACTTAAACTCTAAAATGCCCCCAAAAACCAGGGAAGGCAAACGCCTTTCCAGAAGGATCCAGCATTTGTGACTTTGCTGCTGAAAAACGGCTCAGCTTTTCATAGCTGTCACAGAAATCTCTTCCTTGGCTGCTAAATCCACCGTCCTTGAGTGTGTTTTGTGGCATGTGCTTCTCCTCAGAGGCTCTGATGGAGACTCCTCGGTGGAAGACGTGAGGGATAAATTTTAGCATCCCAGTGAAATCCTGAAGAACAAGCAAATGTTTCTCTCAGAAGTTTAGTGGTGCAGACTGGGCTGCTCTTCTCCTACACTCCAAAAAAGACTTATGTCAGCAGCGACGTGGACAAGCAGGCCAAAATTACTCCAAATTGGCCTAAATAGCCGATGTTACTAGAGAGAGATTTCTTAAAGGCCCCGATTTTCAAAGGGTCAGTGTCTGAAACTGTCTTGGCATTAAACCTCACCTGAGTAATGCTCTGAGCAGCTGCGGACGTTGTGAGGTCAGGCCACCGCTGTTGGTGGTTGTTACTTGTGCTACAGAATTAAATGGGGTGTGGACACAAACACTTGTCCAGACTACCCCTGGTTCTCTAAACACCTTTGTTGGTCTCAACCATCACTTTTCTGCCCTGGAAAATGCCAAATCCCAGTTCAAGAGGCAGCCAGTGGCTGTTCCCAAGGGTGATGGGGTTGTGGAAGGCGCTGGGCAGCGCTGTAGGATCTCAGGGCAGACAGGAGAGGGGTCTCTGGTGGGTTTTATTTGCTACTCCAGAGTAAGCCATTAGTATAAAATAATTCTGTTCGACTTGCTGGCAAGGAGGAAGCTGGGGGAGGCCGGTGTTAAAACGTGTGTTGCAATATTCCACCCTAGCGTGTCGAATCCTGGAGAATCTGGTTTGCTGTTCATGAAAGCTCTTAGCAGTTTAATACAGCTGAATCCCATAATCTCCAAGCCTTAGCACCGAGCGAAGAGTTTCAGTCTCCCTGGGGCCACACCGAGGTTCATCGGACGTTCCTTTCTGCCCGCGTCGAGCTCTGTAGTTGTGTGTAATTGTGCCACAAGGTTTGATTCCCACCGCTCCGACTCGGCTGTTGGCCCAGCCCCATGGTGCAGGTTCCCTCTGCAAAGCTCTGGTTTTGGGTGGGCTTTTGGTTTTGGTTCTTTTTCTATTCGTACTTCAGAATCCTGCTGCCCTCCTGTCTGAAGATGGCACTGCAGCATCTCGCAAGCTCTGTCCCCTGTTTTAGCATCTCCCACCAGTTTCTTCCAGCCCTAATAACTCTGGAGACTGGCACTTGAACCCCCAGCAGCAGGGAGAGAAGCTCAGGAGCAATCAGGGAGGGTGCTTGGACATGAGCAGGGCAAAATTTGCCAGCGGTTCAGCAAGGAAGGGGAGAAAAAAGCAGAAGATTGTCGTGGCTGAAGCCAGCGAGCTGCAAATTGAGCTGAGGCGCCTCTTCATCCTCCTCCCAACCCCTTCGTGCTTTGCCACGGGTGGGATGTTGAAGCACCTGATCTGTGTCGGAGGCCAAATTCGTCACGGGTGCAAACTCCTCTGCCTTTGTTGCCTCTGGCTGAGGCTCCAGTGCCGCGAGCTTAAAATAAAACTGGGATGTGTTGGGGAGAGAGGGAAAGGAAGGGAATTCCCATTGACTGAGATGATTTAAATGAGACTGAACCAGTTGCAGACACCTCGGTGGCTTTTGCAGCAGCTGCTGGTTAGTTTTGTGGGTTGTGGGTTGTGTGGGCAGAGGGGCAGAGCTTTCCAGCTGGGGAAAAAGAGTCAGAGAAAAGGCAAATGTTAAAAAATTAAAGGAAAATAAGGAACTGGATGTAACTAGTGGGTATTTAGCTACAGTCTGGGGAGTGGNAGGACCCCTTGAGTTCGTGTTTTTACCTTCTTTTTTTTTTTTTTTCTGTGAAAGCTTTTGAATGAAAGCAGCTCACAGGGACTTCAGAGCCCCCTTTGTTTCTCCAGACCTGTGGAAACCTTTCTCCAGCGTGTCAGGCTTTGCTGGGATCAGCGGCTGCCTACGGCAGAGCTCTAACGTGCTGTGTCGGAGCACGCCGGCGGCTCAGCACCTCTCATGTGCCTCTTGGAAAGGAGCTGGGTGTAGCAAGCAAAAGGGTCTTCCCCGTGGCTGCCCGTGTGGAGAAGGGACCCCAGGACAATATGATGTCCATCTGCTGCTAAGTGTGATCCCTGTCACCCCAGCACCAACCAGGAATTGGGTTCAGGATCTGACTGGTCAGGGTCTTGTCACTGGAGTCTTTTAGTGGATGTTAACGGGGATCTTTGGTGCAAAGGCCTTTCCAGAGCTTAATTAGCTGGAGATAATTGTGGTCACCACGCTGGCCTGTTCCAAGGAAGTGCTGAGGTGTCCAGGGCAAGGGAGAGGAATTCCCTGCAAGGCTGTGGGATGAACTGAGAAATTTGGGGATAGCATCTAGTATCCACAAAACGAGATGCTCCCGAGAGCCATGGGAGATTGAAAACCAACTTTTGAAGCTTTTATCACTGAAAAGTTACTGCAGGGGGGTTGGACTAGGTGACCTCTAGAGGTCCCTACCGACCCAAAGCATTCTAGGATTCTATGATATGAAACATTTCCAAGCAGTTGGCAGAGGATCTGAGATGGGAGGGTGTTAGGTGAGCCCCTGCCCCCAGCTGCTGCAGGTTCCCGTTTCTCATGTGAAGAGCCTTGGTTGAGCCCCAGACTTTGTCTTAATACCTAAAAACCTTTGTGCAGTGCTTACTGTGGGCCTTTCGAATGCGACGTGTGAGACTCAGCTCTGGCATCTCCTCACTAACTGGGCACGAGCTGCTGTTGCTGGTAATCCTCTCGCCATCACCTTTCATCACTGCCGAGACCTTTCCCATCCGTTCCCCTGCGCAGCACCGTGTACTGCAGTGGGTAATCTGTATGTACAGTGAATTGACTGCAACTTTTGCCTTGAGCAGCTAAAAACGAAACAAGAAAAGAGGGCAAACACTGATTAAAAACAAGTTCTAACCTCGGTTGCAAAAGGGACAACCTGTCATCAGAGCATCTTCTGCCGTGCTCCGCTTCTCCGGCGCAGAGCAAGCAATTCTGTCCTCGCTTTGGAAACGAAACACCTGAACTTGTGTGGCCGTAGCTCAGAAGAAATTGCAGGTTCTTTCTGGGGAGGAACAGGCAATTTTCCTCTGAGTGAAAATTGCTAAATGTCAGTCATCCTCGGGTGGTGTCCTCAGCAGCGGCGCGGTGGCTGAAGGCCTGGAAATCTGTTTTGGCAGGGTAATGGACTGAGGCACGACGAGCAATTCCCAAACCAGCGTGGCCACTGGGGGAGAGGTGGTGGCTGGATGGTGCTGGAGCAGCAGGACCGAGAGGAATTGAAAGGGATTTTTTGTTCCCCAGGTGCATGGGATGAGGGTTTGGAGGTAGGCTTGTCAGCAGGGGTGTCTCTGCTCAGGGGGCCGTGGTGGGGCTGAGCTGGAGTAATGGGATTTCTTGTGGATCTGTTCCAGTCTGGCATGTCCTTTTGGTGATGTAGATGCTGTTAAGTCATCTTCAGTTCTCCTTTGGGGTGAGACAAATAGAGAATCTTTTTACCAAAGAGAGATGTGAGGCTGTTTCCCATCTCCCATCCTTCCATCTATCCAGACCCATTGGGCTGCCCATCCCCAGCACTACAGAGGCAACCGTGCTGGTGGTTCCAGCAGCAAGGACCAGCCCATTCCCTTCAGGAACAAAGTGCTCGTGATCAGATCTGCTCACCCCAGAGTGATTAGAATCATAGAATCACAGAATAGTTTGGGTTGGAAGGGACCTCTAAAGGTCATCTAGTCCAACCCCACTGCAGGGAGCAGGGACATCCTCAACTAGAGCAGGTTGCTCAGAGCCTCGTCAAGCCTGACCTTGAATATCTCCTGGGATTAGGAAGAACTATCCCAGATCTGTTTGGTTTATGCACTGTAGCTCTTGTATTTCTCTTTCTAGCCATTGATTTGAGCTCCAGACATTACGTCGTTGTGAAATCCTAAATTCTTATCCAGGCTCCATCATTCTCACGTTCAGCAATCTCGTAGACATCCTCCTCGTCTGTTACTGGGAATTTAGCTGTGAAGTGTCTCAGAGAGATGTCAGCCCTGGGAGGAGCCGGGGCAAGTATTGCCTTGAGTGGCTGAGTTAGAACCCCAAAGAGATTTTTTCACTGACAAGGGGACAAAGTCTCAAATTTACATCCTTTGAAACACAGCGTAACTCACACTGAACCCTATTTCTGGTAGAGTAGGGTAACTGGTTGGATTTGATGATCTTAAAGGTCTTTTCTAACCTACATAATTTACCAGGTACCACCAGCCCATTGCAGCTCTTTGTCTCCAGGAGAAGGTGAGTTAGTATTTTGCTTTCGACCGAAGAGGTTAAAAATTCACCTTCCAGAAATCATCAAAAGCTTTAAAATCCAAAGCTGAAGAAATTAGCTCTTGCTTGTACTGAGCAAGCACCTAAATCTTGGAGGCAGGATTTGCTGAAAACCTCAGCTGGGACAAGTCCGTGAGGCTGATTTGAAGATCCATGCTTTGCTACCGGGCAACACAGAGAAATGAAGGTATTTGAGTCCCTAGAGCTCTAGCGTTAGGAATTTGTTTGGCCCAGAAGAAAGACGATTTGAACCAAGGGCCCACAACAGATTTAAAGCAAGAAAATTGTCTTTTACTTGAGGTTGTGATTCGTTTGATGTGCAGGTATCTCTGGGGGGATTCCTGACTGTCACCGTAAACTCGGATAAATCAAAGAGTGTGGGTAAAGGAGGGAGGGAAGGATATATTTCTTTTTTTCTTGTTCCGCACCGTTAGGGAAACAAAGCCCTCTGAAACCTTCTTTAATGTTGAGCAATCAGAGATCTGTTCGTGGTTTGGTTTGTTGGGGGCTTTTTTTGAGCAAACAAGCAAATGCGTTCGCTTGCCCCGTAGCTTCAGGGTCAAGCGTGCGTTGATAAAAGTATGCTTTTCGGTATAAAATGAGGCATTAGTAAGAAGTCAAGTTGCGGTATCTTGCTCTGAGATGTGCTATATACTCTTAGTGGTGGGAGTTTTCATGCAAATAAAGAGGTTTTCAACCTGGACCGTGAGTACTCGTGGGGAAGGTGCCAAGACGGGGCTATTAGGGAACCTGGATCAAAGTCCTTCCTGGCTCTCAGGAAATGCTCAACTTGGAGCTTTCCCTGAAATGGGCACGTTCCCGCAAAAGGGGCCTGGCTTTGACAAATAGTCTCTTTCCAGCAACCATCATTATTGTTTTCCAAAAATTCATTAAGAAAGTATCTAATAAATGATGTCTCAAGCCGAGGAGCAGCAGAACTTTGCTACCCCCCAGCCCAGAGGAGTCTCCTTTGCCTCCTGCTGGGTGGCCAAGCCCGTCCCTGCTCTCTCCCATTTATCTTTGCTGCAGACAGGCAGGACTCATCCGTCAGCACACAGAGCCCAGCGGTGATTGATACCAACAGGCCATTGATTGTGGTTAACAGACGGGAATTTCCATCACTGGCTTCCCTCCCCTTAGGTTTTCAAGTCATTTCTGCGTTTTTCTCAGCCTCTGGCTCCTGCCTTCTCGCTATTAACGCCACGTTCGCTCTGTCCCGTCGTGTTATTCTTTGTGAGACTGGCTGGAAAATACATCATCAGATGAAGGGGAACAAAAAAAAATCACCAAAAAAGGAAGGGTGGAGCATGAGGCTGTGCCGTGGAATCAGGAGACTTCTCTTTATCTGTCCCCTCCACAAAAAACAGAGTGTGCTGCTCAACGTGGTGTGTGTTTGTACCTCTATCTTGTGTTTCCTCTCCATATCTGTGTCTTTATTCATAATAACCGAGGCGCAGACGTATAAGCATCATATTTTCCCTTCTCTGATACGATCTGCCAGCGCGGAGATGTTCTAGCTGAGGAACTTCCTGAGAAGCTCAGCACTAATATCAGAGGCAACAGCTTGATACGGCAGCCGAAATCAAATTGCTTTTTCTGAGAAGAAACATTCTTCTGCAAAAGAGAGAGAGAGAGAGTGCTTGAGTTGATGCATCCGGGAATAAGATTAGATTGTTGTCAGGGGACTTGACATGTTTTGTTGATCACAATGAAAGCTGAGGCAACCCAGGAAGAGTCAACAGAGGAGCAGCTTGCACCTGAAGAGCTCAGCGTGCCTTACGTGTAACTCCTATCCGTGTGGAGATGTTCCTCCTGCTTTTCTTTGGGTGAAGGGATATCCACCTCAGAAGAAGAGATTTGAAGGGGGGAAGAGCAGATGGACTTTATGAAAAGCTTGTGCCACAGAATCACAGAATTAACAAGGTGGGAAAAGACCATCGAGATCATCAAGTCCAACCTGTAACCTACTACCTAGCCTATCACCAACCTATTACCCAATATCATCTCATCATCTTATCATCTAAATCTTGTCCCTGAGCCCATCATCCAACCTCTTCTTAAACACATCCGAGGACAGGGACTCCACCACCTCCCTGGGCAGCCTATTCCAATGGGAAATTACTCTCTCTGGAGAAAAGTTCTTCCTAACATCCAGCTTAAACCTCCTCTGACACAGCTTAAGACTGTGTCCAGAGCACTGAGTTCCAGTAGGAGGTTCAAGCCGAAGCCCTGGAAGTTGGAGTAGTGTGATACGTGGCGTTTGCTCTGAGCTTTCAGTCCAAGCCCAGAGCGGCAGAAGTCACGGGGGAGTTAGAGGACTCAGTTCAGCGGGCGCGAAGGAGGCGAGTATTTTAGCTTGATGTGAGAGAGCTGGCTTGGAAAGAATCCTCCTTCAGCCAAAGAAAATCTGAGCAACCTCACAGTGCTTCTCGTGCAAAATCCAACCCAGGCAGCAAAAGCTGCTTCTCGCAAGGTTTGCTGATTTTGCTGTGAATCTTTCCCAGAGCTGTGAGAGGGTAAAGCTCACCTCTTAAATCTCATTTCTAAGGTTGAAAGCCTCGTCTCTCTTTACCACATTTTATGAATACGAGGGTTAAATGAGCAGCGATCTGTCTTCAGTTTGGCTTTTGCCAGCTTGGAATAGACCAGTGATTTTCTGCCTTCAGGGTAAGGATGTTTGGGTGGGTTTTTTTCCCCCTATGAATTTATCATGCAGTGAAGATTTTAGAGAGAGTATCAGTAAGTTTGCAATACTCTTTTGGAGTGAGCAGACTTTCCCCCCACATCCCAGCTCAAGATCAGCTGAGACCCCAAAGTAAGATCAGTCAATGTTCACCGTAGCTTCTGTACCTCAAAAAATACCTCTGTGGTCTGAAAGAATTCCTCGACAAACGGGGCTCATACCTAAAATCTCTCCCACAAAACCACAAGATCAAGATGGATGAGGTTCAACAAGGCTGGATCCTGCACTTGGGTAACAACCACCCCCTGAAATGCTCCAGGCTGGAATGTTCCTGGTGGAAAAGGACCTGGGTGTGTTGGTTGACAAGCCGCCGGAGATGAGCCAGCATGTGCCCAGGTGGCCAAGAAGCCACCAGCATGTGGCTTGTGTCAGCACTAGTGGGGCCACGAGGACTAGGGCGGGGATGGTCCCCCTGGACTGGGCACTGGAGAGGCCACCTCTTGAATCCTGGGCTCAGTTTTGGATCCCTCACTCCAGGCAGCCAAGATGAGCTGCCTGAGGTTTAAATACTCCGAATAAAATATCTCAGAGATGAATTTCGTTATGGAGGGGCTGTGACCAGAGTGATCTGGAAACAAAGAAACAACCGGCGCTGAGACGGCTCCGTATGAAATGTAAAAAAGCAATTTAAATACCCAGTTAAAACACGACGGAATAGGCTGGTGAGAAGGACACGTCTCCTGACAGCTCCAATGGGAAACGGCTCCTGAGGTCAGTGAGCTGTGAAAGGCTCATGTTTCCTCCCGTTTAATTGCTCTGCAAAAAGATGAAGCGAATAGTGCACTTTGCAAAGGTCACTCAAAAACCAGTAAAATCAACAAAATCCTTCCAGCTGGGGTTCCCCTCCCCCTCGCCTCCTCTCCTGAGAAGATGGAGGTGGACGTGTCAAGGACAGAGTCTGGCAGAGTCCCAGCTCAGAGGAGCTGCCCTGTTGCTCTTTGCCTTGCCCACCCTGCTGATTTGTGTGGCTTGAGACTCTAGGGTTGATCTAGTGGAGATACTCATGGGATGTTTGGCTCTGCAACACACCCCCCCAGGTGTAACAGGCTGAGAAATGAAGAATAACTGTGAAATATAACATCAGCTTGTGTAAGGGGCAGCCTTGGAGAAGGACCATCAGGGGCTGGTTACCAAAGAGTTTGTCTTACGTGCGCACAAACCATCTCTGAGAGTGTCCGAGCTCCCAGGCGTGCATGGCAGAGGAGTCATAGAATGGTTTGGGTTGGAAGGAACCTTAAAGATCATCTCATTCCAACTCCCCTGCCATGGGCAGGGATGCCTCCCACTAAATCAGGTTACTCAAGGCCCCATTCAACCTGGCCTTGAACACTTCCAGGAGGAAGAGGACAGGCAATGCCTGCGGAGCTTTGCTGTAACCAGAGGTGGGCTCTCGAGCCATGATCTGAGTTCTACCAAAAGCCACCCCACCACTGAACTGGGAACGATGAGTAGGTGAGGGACAGCGGCCAGATGAGCTGCCCCCTGGGTGCTGTGGGCTCTGCTTCTCCCAGAAGTAGCGGGTTTTGGAAACAGGACTGACTAAGCCCTCCCCAGGGCTCTGACCACGTGTCTTGAGTCCAGCTGGCCACACAGTTCTGCCATCTAAGGCGTACTCCACACAACTCTGCTGTCACCCTGATTCTCCTAACCTGCTGCTTATCTCAGCTTCTCTGCAAGGAGGTCTCAGGTACCGCTGTTGGGCTGCTATTCCCCAATTTATGGGCACAGGTATATCTTTTTTTTCCTTAATTGAAAGTGACCACCTCTTCTACTCACTACAGGTGATAGATCTTATTCTTGATCCATCAGGAGGGATATAAGGAGAGATGGATGTCCAGGTTTGCCCTGGGGGTGGAAGAGGACAATGAAAAGCCAAGGAGTAGAGCTCACGTATCTAATGGTTGGGCTTGATTATCTTGAAGGTCTTTTCCAGCCTAGATGATTCTATTACTCTAAAGTCTTAGTCAAATCTCTGCTGGATCCCTTTTCCTGCTCCTGTTCATTTCTTATTTCATTGTATCGTTGTGCCACAAAGTCAGAAATGTTTGAAACCTCCTCTGCTCTTCGCCTGTACTTAATCTTGCCACAAGAATGCAGGGAAGATCCGTGAGCTGGTACTTCCGAGGTGGGAAAATGGAAGAGAATCAGCACTGAATGACTTAGAGTCAGAACGGGTATTACAGAGGCTGCGTGAAAAATCCAGGCAGGTTTTCAGGTGGATTCATGAGATCTTTGCAGTCAGTGGACTTAACGTTTCCTAGGATGGGTTGCTAACTAAAATTGTACGTAACTTAATGGATGCAGCCATGTAGAAGATATCCCAGTGGAAGCATTGAGAATAATTTTCTCTCTTACTCGACTAATTTCATTCCTCTTTTTCTTAGTCAATTAACACAGAACTCCACTATTAATATTAACTAATACAAGCCTGGAAGGTCCTCCACTTAGTAAAGAGATGATCAGAAGATAATGGTCGTGTTAATCATCTCACAAAGGGCACCAGATGCTCGCAAACTCAGCAACTGGGAGCGTGTACTTGTGGTTTGGGTTTTTAAATTATGACATGCAATTTTAGAACAATTTGTAGCATAATTAGAAGAGGGTAATTAAAGCGCGACTCCCTTTCAACAGCAAACCGCGTTTGTGCTTCGCATTTGGAAACTGGGTGCTGTCTGGGTGGGCTTGAACCCAGTAGCTGATATTGCAGGGGCTGTTGTCATCCTCGGGATAAAATCAGGTGCTCCAGAAAGTCCCTGTTGAAACTTGCTGTGCCGGGAAACGAGCCAGCCACGCTTTTTTTTTTGGTAGCTTTTAATTATTCTGATTAATTTTGTGGGGAAAATGTCCTCAGGTACTATGAATCTTCCACCCAGCAAGTATCATCCAGACATAAAAGCTTTCCTTGCCTTGTTGGAAATGGCAACGCTGGGGGTTTTTTTGTTCTAGCAATAACCCCGATGGGCAAAGGTTCAGACCTTTGCCGGTAACTCAAGAAGGATCTGCTGTAATGTTCCTTTTTATGTGATTTTAATGTGAGTGAGGTTTTCTTTTCAGTGCTTGTTGACTTAATGCATTAACACGTGTCCGTTTTGAGGCTCTGTATGAACGCAGTCGGTCTGGTCTGGCTGAAGACCCAGTTCAAGTTCTCGTGGCTAATTTGGGCTGGATGGTGAAGACATGCCAGAGTCATACATCCAGCCTGGCTAGATGTTTGATTTACAGCTTCTTTCCCCTCAAAATATGGTTACATTTAACTAGGGTCAAGGATAAAGCAAACTGGGACTTCAGGAACTTAATGCAACGTCTCTAATTGCAAAGCTTGTTGGATGTCTCGTTAGGCACGTAAGCGTTGAGATTAATCACAAGGCAATTAGTTTAATCCACGTCTTCATGTAAGCAGCAAAATGTGGGAAGTTTTTGGTATTTGTAAAAGAGTTTATTTCACTCTGGGAAGCCTTTTTTATGCTCCTACTACAAACTGATGTGCCTAATCCAAAACTAACTCTGGCTTGACTGAGCTTTAGTGCTACACTTTGAGCATCGACAACAAACAATGACAATATTCCTGTCTCGGTATTTCCTTAAATTTGGGTCTTCACCTCTCCCCGCCTCCCTTTCTCTCAGCACATAAAATCTGTAACTTTAGGAACCAGTTGCTCACAAGAGAGAGAGTGAATATAGAGGATCGTTTCCCCCTCATCGTTTGCTTAGCAATTAGCAGTGATGAATAAAGTCAGCAAAGTCGCATCTCGTCTCCATCCATCTCCCTTGACTCTGTAAACTGCTCGAATCAATCGTCTGTTAGCAAATCGTTGGGACGTTTACCAGAGTAGCAGATGTAGCTGCGACGATGCTGGAAGAGTCATCAGCAGGTGCATCCCATCTTCTCATTCCGAAATGTTCAGCGAGGTGATGTGCTGAGATGCTCCAGCTCCAACACAGGTGTGTGCTCCCTGTGAGCCCGGGGAGTACGTCACCAAGAGGCTGGAATGTTGCCGAGTGCAGGTTCCAGCAAAACTAACCCTTGCAAGCTCAAACAGAGGGCATCCAACTTAGAATCATAGAATGTCAGGGGTTGGAAGGGACCTCAAGAGGTCATCAAGTCCAATCCCCCTACCAAAGCAGGAGCACCCAGGGCAGGTTGCACAGGAACGCATCCAGGTGGGTTTGGAAAGTCTCCAGAGAAGGAGACTCCACAATCTCTCTGGGCAGCCTGGGCCAGGCTCTGTCACTCTCACAGTGAAGAAGTTCCTCCTCATGTTGAGGTGGAACTTTCTATGTTCTAGCTTATACCCGTTATTCCTTGACCTATTGCTGGACACCCCAGAAAAGAGCCTGATCCCCTCCTCCTGACACCCGCCCCTCAGATGTTTATAGACATTGATAAGATCCCCTCTCAACCTTCTTTTCTCAAGACTAAATAGCCCTAAGTCTCAGTCTGTCATCATAGGAGAGATGTTCAAGTCCCTTAATCATCCTCATCGCTCGCCGTTGAACTCTCTCCGGTAGAGAATTCTCTCCAACTTATAGAAACTCCTATGGTTACACGCCCAGAAGAGAAATGTGGTCACTGCCGTTGTGTTCTGGGTTGTTTTCTGTTTGTAGCTGTGCACTGGAGCTCACTGGGCAATGCTGAGGGGAAAACAAGAGCTTTAGAAAAAACCCCCGGCAGAGGGACTGCCAACTCTTGTGGCCATGGGCAAGACCTCAGGGTGTTTAAATGCCCTCCTTTTGTGGTTGTGTGCAGACCCAGCACCATCAATGTGATGGCTGGAGAACCTTCCTGATGGAGGTTGAGCTGCTGTGAGAATTTAGACAAAGGCTGAGGAAGAGTTTAGGAAATTCAGTTTGGGTTTAGCTTCTTGTGCGGTGAGGATTCATTCAAACTGACGTGAAGGATCAGCAGCGTGAATGTCTACAGCTGAGCTAGGGGCCCGGGGTCCCTTTAAGGACCATGGAAAGATATGGGCAGAGGAAGAGATGCACGTCATTGATTTCAGACGTAGGTTTCTGAACAAGGCGATAAGTGACCTCGGTTTCTGTTTCCCCTGGGATGTACCTTCCCAGAGCGGTACTGCAAAGGTTAGATCAGATACAGCTACTTAAATTCCTCTGGGTTCTGCTCAACTGCAAGAAAGAGTTCGCTGCACAGACATTTGTCAAATGAGGTTTTAGGCATTTAATTGAGGGACACCTCCAGAGATCAGGTCAGCCTGCCAGTCACCTGATCTGAGTCACCTCTGGAGATAGCTGTCTAAAGCCATTGACTACAAAGGGAATGTCGGGCAACTGTGCTCCAAACTTAAACTTGAATAGATTTTGTGGAATAAATCCAGACATCTGTATTTTCGGCTCCCTATCTAGGCATGAACATCTTCTTTTTCCATCATTTTGTCCACCTTATAGCTTGTGTCCATGCTCTGTGCCTATCAAGAATATCTATTAGGTGCTCTAACATTGACCTTCCTGTGAAGGGAGAGGGAAATTTATCTTATCAAACTGCAGCTCTTAGTCATCTAATCCAACCTCATTATTCAAGCTTCACCATCTAACAGTGGTGTGATGCTGGTGCCTCTCTAGTTCTGACAGTGGTGTCTGATTTAGGCAGGAGCAGTCATCCTCAGACCATAGAGAGACTCCAGGTTTGCTAGAGGAGAAGGGACCTCAAGAGATCGAGTCCAACCCCCCTGCTGAAGCAGGAGCAGCCAGGGCAGGTCACACAGGAATGCATCCAGGTGGGTTTGGAAAGTTTCCAGAGAAGGAGACTCCACAACCTCTCTGGGCAGCCTTTTCCAGGCTCTGTCACTCTCACAGTGAAGAAGTTCCTCCTCGTGTTAAGGTGGGGCTTTCTATGTTCTAGCTTATACCTATTCTTCCTTGTCCTATTCCTGAACACCCCAGAAAAGAGTCTTACCCCCTCCTCCTGACAACCACCCCTCAGGTATTTATAGACAGTGATAAGATCCCCTCTCAGCCTTCTCTTCTCCAGACTAAACAGCGCCAGTTCTCTCAGCCTGTCGTCATAATGCTGCTCAAGTCCCTTCATCATCCTTGTCACTCTTTGTTGAACTCTCTCCAGTAGATCCCCGTCTCTCTTGAATTGGAGAGCCCCAAACTGGACGTAGTATTCCAGGTGTGGTCTCACCAGGGCAGAGTAGAGGGGGAGGAGAACCTCCCTAGATCTGCTGGACACAGTTTTCTTAATGCCCCCCAGGATCCCGTTTGCCCTCTGGGCCGCAAGGGCACGTTGTTGTTCCAGGCAATGTTGAGATGTTGAACTTCCAAGCCGGCAACACGAGGATAGCCAAACCACCCTCAACCTTTTCGATGGCAGGTAATCTTTTTGTGGTACGTTGCTATCTTGCCTGGCATAGCAGCATTTTAGCCTGTGAGTAGAACTCCTGTATCTTAACATCATCTAAATTATAGCAAGAACGTAATAATTATGCTAAACTCCAGAAGTGATGTGGAACGCAGCAGGTGTGCGGATCCTGCCTCCATCCCTGGTGTTCATTACTCATGCAATTAAACCCGGGATGTTTTGGTGGGTTTTTTTTTTTTCCCCTTCCTGCTTCTCTGAGATTGCCCAAGGTTAATTTTACAATAACCAACAAGATGATGGAAAATGAGCGTCCAAGTTAGTCCTGAAGCGAATCATCCAGCTGTTGCCTTCAGCCCTGCTTGTTCTCGCCGCAAACGCCACCAACACACCCGCAACTCGTCGAGTTGCAAAGGTCAGCGCTGTAACAACCAAATTGAACACGGGGAGATGTTGAACCAGCAGGTTACTGCAAGTTCAGCTCCGAGAGAAACCCTTCGCCGCTATTAACAATTTTAGCGTTCCGTGGAGACAAAAAAAAAAAAAGGAAGAAGAAGAGGAACGGGATCAAATAGTCATTATCTGAATTGGCCGGTGAATGCCAGCCTCGAGTCCTGGCAGTTTTTAGTAGGTCAGCTATCTATTTAAAGTAATTTGAATTATCTAAGGATAATTGAAATCCAGTGTTCATCCATTACTTTCATTTTCGGGTCTTAAATGATTATATCCGTAGCTCTGCCTCCCATTTATTTGGTGACCTGTGAGACCTTCAGCTTTCCCTGCCTGGAATAGGTCGCCGTATTATTTTCCATCAAATTATAACATATGTAGTCACAGGTTCTTCAGATGCAATTGGCTTGGCGATGTGACAGCTGGAAGGAGAGTTACTGCCTCGATCCTATCCGGGGCTATTTATATTCAGCTCTGCGACTTAACACTCTTTCTTTTATTGGTGTTGCTCTGCTTCCCGAGGGGAAAAAAAAAAGCAGTCGCAAGACTGAGTGAGTTCTTACGGTGTCCACAAGTTTCAGCAGATCATGTGGTGGTGGTTTTTTTTTCTCTTCTGATCTGAAAGCAGTTAGCGTTTGATTGAACCCACAACAGATGATTTACACGATAAACTGTGTTTAGCTTCTAGTGATGCCTCTTAAAAGCGAGCAATGAAATAAGAAACGTGGAGTCATGGAATCATAGAATGGT
>WEIS01038052.1:0-11826 GCA_013389965.1 Todus mexicanus | reverse complement strand
TTTTTTTATTTTTTTTTTTTTTTAAAAAAAAAAAAAAAATTCAAATACTTTAAAAAGTGAACAGTGTGTTATTGAGCCTCAAAACCAGAGCATAGTTGCTGACTACCCATTACTAGTTAGCCAAAATCAGAGCTATTGTGGGAACTCTACCTTATGGGAAGAACTGCTGTTCAGCCTAATTATTACATATTATTAGATTAATTTTTTAATTGACTAGCCTAATTAAAGTAGCCCCCCTACTAGCAGTTAGGAAGAATATATCTATTATCTTATGTTCCTTTTCTCCGCTGTCACTGTGCATTCAACTCCTTGCAGAATTGCCACTAGGGAGGAGGAGGACAGTTCAAAGTGGTCGCTGTGTTTGCATCAGTTGCCAATTTTCAGACGTATTCTGACAATAGGAGGTTTTGACAGAATTTTAAAAGTGTTTTACCCCCCTGTTTTGGGGCAATGATGAATGTGCCATACAGATGACCTTTACACAAGGCCGCATGCTAATATTCAGAACCGTGCTTTTGTTTGTCTGGAACAATGGCTGTCATTAAAAAATCTGAGGTTGCCAATATGCCCCCCTATTTCAGCGCCAGACCCTTCCTGATTGGGCACTGGGAAGCATCATGTGCCTTTGACTGAAATGACATGGAAGATGTATGGTCCGAGTGCCGTCCTCGGCACCACTGCTGTGATGGGAAGAAAACCACACTGACCCAAATAGACCTGTGCTCAAACAATGTCGCACCAAACGAAGACAACATATTGGGAAGAAAAATGCTTGTAAACTGTGTGTGCTGGAAGATGTATTGGCCAGGCGGCCATAGGGCAAACTTTGAACTATTGAAATCTTTAGAAATATTGTTTAGTTCTTGAACAATACTTACAAACCTAATTAATCAAGCATAGATGGTCATTTTCACTCTTTACATACTGCATCATTTTGGGACAAGAATAGGGCTGTCACATTTATTTTGCTGACCACTTCCCAGGTGCTTGCTGGCAAAAGGAGGGTTTGAACATATATTTCCACAGTAATCCTCAGATAACAGCCTTAAGAGAGCTCCTGGCTTTCTCCTAACCTTTAATGTGCTTCAAAGCTTCCTCTGTGTTTCCGTGTTTCAGTTTGTGCATTTTTTGAGCTAAGATACTTAATTTTCCTTTTGGTTTAGTTCATTTTATATTTAAGTATTGCTAGGAGGAAATTTGTCTTCTCATCCAGAACATATTTTAAACCTGACCTGAACATAATGAGTCATGCAGCAGCTAATGGCATAATTTTAATGTCAAATCAATTGTTTATGTGCTTCTTGAGATGTGTGGATAAGAAGTTTAGTATAAGACCTGTTAGTACAATACACACACCCCCTCCACAGTACTTCTTCTACAGTCTTATCTGTATCTTATCTCTCAGGACCTACTCATGCCATGAGTTCCACTTGAATTGGACATAAGCTGAGGATTTCAATCTCTTCCCAAAACTCAAACTTTTTGAATCCATGTTCCTCCTGATTCACAAATTCCCATATCTCTACATTTAGATTACTGTTATTATAATAAGTTTCAAAAGTTTTCATGTACACCTTGTGTCCAAACCCTTTTGAACTACTGAAAGTAAATAACTTGATATTTCAAACTACTTTTAAAAGTTATCATCACATTTAGTAAGTCTTGCAACTAATTTGTACAGGCAGGAAACAACGTATGAAGATGTTAGCAACTTCAAAATTCACCTTGACATGTTATATACAACATGAGTCATAAAATATTGTCTCTTGTTACAATTAAAATAACTGAAACAACATTTTAACTACAATGCTAATCATTATTTTTTATATTTATTATAATATAATAGTCACACCAATATGTGTAAGTGGACTTGCAAAGTAAACCATCACGCAGAAAAATGTGTATTTTAAGCCACATCTGATCTTAGACTTGGCTTTAAATGAACAGTCAGGGTTAAAAGCATGTGCGTGAACTGCCCTCAGAGGCAACACTTTCCCAATTCAGAGTTTATTTACTATAGGAACAGACATCCTTAAGCACATCCATCATTTTATTTGAATGCAAAGCAGTAAGATATGCCTGTAAAATATGGAAGTATTGAAAGTGCTCAGGAACTTTATTTGCAGTTCTAAGTATATGTACTAATTAATATGAATTGCATGTTTGTTATTCTTTTTTTTTTTTTTTTAAAAAGTACTGTGTTTAGCATATCCTCCCTAATAATCTCATATGTATGCATATTTAATATAATAAACAGTCCATATAAAAGAATGTCCCTCCCAACCAGGCTTGAGGTGGTGTGGGAAAATGTTCAGCCGTTGTTTGTCAAGGTCTGCTGCACAGGAAACAGGAGCAACCCCTACTAGAAATATTCCTGTTTGCAGAAATGAATGGAAAAAAGCCAAGTAAAAAGCCTTTCTGAGCAGGCTGGAAACATTGAATTCACATGTAAAATTAAGAGTAATTCAATGTATGTGGATCTTCAGGGCTTGTATACACAACTTGATTGCAAAGCAAGGGTAGTTGTGTGGAGCTACAGGCTATTTTTAAAGATACTGAGCTGCTAGATCTCAGCAGCATTTCTACCTCCCAGCACTCAGAAATCATGAACTGTGCCACCAATACACTTAGCATTCAGAAATTCAGGATTTTTAGTTTTACTATACAAAGACCGGAAAGATAGGATTTTCCTGTAAAAGGGAAAGAGAGGTGGTGAGTTAATAACTTGGAGGTTGCTGCTGCACTGTATAGTGTTTTAACTTTTTCTTTCATCTTTTTCAGTCTATTTTAGAGGATAGGACAAATGCGTTGTGACACCACAAGCCTCAGCGCACTGTAAATATGGCATTTCCAAGTCCCACCTACCCTGAGATGCTTCCCCACCAGGCTGAGGGCAAGCAAGGACCCAAACCTCCTCAGATCCTGTGGGCCAATACAGCTGCAGCTAAAGATGCTGCATTAGGTGTGCTAGTAAAGCTTCAGGAGGCTGCAACTTGTTGGTGAGAATAGAGGTGAGGTGGTGCCTGGGGCTGTGGTGAAGCAATGCTCAGGTTAGTCAGGCAATGCTCAGCTGCAGGAGATTGTCTGTCTGGCCAGGTATGTGTTACCCATGTTTTACCTCCACCTTTCCTGTATAGAGTCATTCTCTCTGTTGTACTTTCAATCTCATCTTCAGCAGCACCAAAACAAGCCTATTTGAGGTTTCTTTTTATCAGCTGGTGTTCTGTAGCATATTCAGAAAGCAATTACACCATTCATCACATTTTAAATAAAAAATCTACCTTTAGAGAGCATTTTCCATAGCTTGGAGCTCCTCTTTCCTTTCTCCAAGACCAATTTAAACACTGATTACACTGGCAAATGGAAATTATAAAGAAGCTTATGTTGAGGTTCATGCAAAAGAAGAGGAGCTGAGCTGTAGAACTAAACAGTCTAATTGTGAGATGTTATGCTGGCTTTTCAATGATGTAACATACTTGGGTCCCCGATGACCTTATGAGTCAAGTGATGTTTTGGCCACTGTCTTAGTATATCTATCTTCACAGGAGGATGGAGGTGACTTTCTGGCCCCACTGTGGTAGGATGATAGCCTGCATATTGGCTGGTTTGCAGGCACCGCTTCATCCACCTCCATCATTCACAAACCTTCTGCCTGCACCAGTCACAGTTTTTATGCATCTGTACGCATGCAATGAGAATAATATATGTCTTTCTAGATTTTTTTGTGTGTACACCTGTATGTTAGCTCAGTTGCTGAGCAAAATCCTCTCTTCTGTTTTGTTTTTATTTGTTTGTTTGTTTTTCCAGAAAGCTACCCCACTTTTTCCATGCCTGACAAGGTTCCCTTTGCTGTGAACACGAAAGGGGGGCAGGAGCAGCATCCAAAACTGCCAACCTGAGTCACATAAAGGCTGTGTCTGGGTGGCGGAGGGTGGCAGCAGAGCTGGCAGCCCCAGCAGCCCCAGTTACCATGGCACTGGAGACATTCTCCAGGCTTCTTCATATTCCATGAAAAAAACGCTCAGGGCAAACACCTTCTTTTGCAGAAATTTGGCATGACCGTCTCCTTCGCCACTGGCCTGTTCTTCCACCCATCTCCCCACAAAGAGGTTAATAAATGTTTACTTTTTTTCCTGTTTCCATATGGTTTGTTCACAGGCTTTTGCTTGTGTGTGTATGAATGCTCACTTGCATTGACTGCTGTGAGGGAATTGTTCTACTAATGCTGGCCATCTTCAAATCAATGCCTGCACATAACAAGGGAAAGTGCCTCAGATGTAGTGGTTTCCACAGGACTATTGTTAGGCCTTTGTTAAGCATTTTTGAACCTAATAAATAATGTCAAAAGTCTCTATCCTAGCCAAAAATGTTCCTTTTGAAGCAGTTCTAATAGTATTTTTGTTCTGCAATGTCTCCCAGTGTTGTGAAGAATTTGTGCTCACAATAGGAATCTAGTATATCGCGTGCCGCTTGGCTTTTTTTTTTTTTAATATTATTTTGAGATACGAGCCCTTCTTTTCTGGACAGGCATTCCCATTTCTTTAATTAAATGTTACTTTTTCTTGAATAACCATATCACTACGAACTTCAGTGCTGTAAATGCCACTAAAGTTCACAAACTACAGGAGGATCAAGTCTTAATAATGATGGAATGAAGGGAAGAAAAACAAATCGCTGAACTTAATTATACGCTATTTCAGTGAGCCTCTTTTGTGTTTCATTGCATAACTCATGATTAAATTTAATCTAAAGCAAGGTTTTAACAATTGCTTTATGCACTGAAAAACAGTGATAACAATGGTCAAAGATGATCATGATAGTCCCCTCTGGCTGTAATATCTGTTAATCTAGACCTTAATGACTATTTATTATGGAAAAAACTCTAATTGAAGACTCACTGCAATTCATTATATCTTGTGTAGTACCTATTAATGCTAAATTTGTGCTGTCCTTAATCTGTAGTTTAATTTGTGGATAATCCCATTTCTACAGTGCAATAGTGTGTAGCAAATTAAACTAGGATGAAATGTACTTGCTAGACATATTTTATTTCTGTGCATTTTACTTTTCCCCGGAGCCCAACTAAAATGAACAAAATGTCAAACCCCACATTTCTGTGCATTCATTTTCTTTGTGACACCCAAGCTGTTGGATGCTATCTGTATTAACCAACTGTTTACAAAGCAGGGATTTTTTGGTCATCTCACTTCATCTTAGTGCTAGAAGATAGATTTTAACTTGGTTTCTGGCTACAGTAGATCTAGAGTAGAAACTACTGATTTGTAGTATTCTATGGGAAGGCCTAAAACAAATTTCAACTCACTAGAACTGTTTAGGAGCCTGGCTGACACAGTCCCTTGGGAGACAGTCCTGAAGAGCAGAGGAGTCCAGGAAGGCTGGGCGTTCTTCAAAAGGGAAATCCTGAAGGTGCAGAAGCTTGAATGAACAGAGCTTTGACTGGAACTCTGGAAAAAAAAAAGAGAGTTTATAGCCTTTGTAAGAAGGGGCAAGAAACTCAGGAGGACTACAAGAATGTTGTGAGGTTATGCAGGGAGAAAATTAGGAGGGCCAAAGCCCAGCTAGAACTTAATCTGGCTACTATTGTAAAAGACAATTTAAAATGTTTCTATAAATACATAAACAATAAAAGGAGGGCAAATGAGAATCTCCATCCTTTATTGGATGTGGGGGAAACATAGTGACAAAGGATGAAGAAAGGCTGAGATACTTAATGCCGCCTTTGCCTTCTTCTGATGCAGCCCAGGATACTTTTGGCCTCCTGGGCTATGAGCACGCATTGTCCAATGTCCAATTTTCCATCCACCAGTGCCTCCAAGTTTTTCTCAATCCTATCATCCCCCAGCCTGTATTCATGTTGGGGGTTGCCCTGACCCAGGTGGCAAGGGGCAGGCTGTCATGCATCTGTATGGTGGTCTTTGGAAATGTTTTGGGAGGTCTTCTTCCTCCTGCATGCTAGTAGCTAATGCTCTGGATAGAGTAATTCCTATCATTTAAATAGTACTAAGGCACTGGGGCTCTCAACCCAGCTAGTGCCAAAGGGTGCTCCAGTTACTGAAAAATTGAATAATAGTAATGGTAATCATAGTCTGTCATTATCTTTTTGTCCTGAAACAGATCACCTATGGCCATGCAAGGCTGAGACATTTTCTGGTCATTGCTCTTGCCAGTTCATTGGGTGGTGGGAAAAGGGTCATCCCAGCCTTCTAATATCGAACTGACCTGATCCAGTGTCTATGTCTTCCCTGTACAGCATACGGGAGGTGCATCCTCCTGAGTTCTCTGTTCTCAAGAGGAGGAAGATGTTTAATCACAATTCACCCAGGGGTAAAAAGGACACTAAGTATGAGCTTGCTTTAATGTAGTTAGCTTCAGAAATGTACACCACTGATGCAAAATGGGCCCAAGTAAGTGTTTTGAGCAGGTAGCCCATGTTGAAGCTGGTGTTTCACTAGCACCTGACATGGCTAGTCTGACTCTAACATGAATATGTCTATGTGCAGAGGTATCTTAAGTCTATGCTGCCTGCTTGTTCAGTCAGGTTGGTAACAGCTGTTGTTTTCTGAGTTCACATTTAACTACTGCCACAGATAGCCAAGATCAGAGTTTGAATGACTTTTTTTTTTCCTTAGATGTGGTGGGTTAACCTTGGCTAAGTGCCAGGTACCCACCAAGTTGCTCTATCACTCTCCCCCCACCACTACACACACCGCCCTCAGTACAACAAAGAGGAAGATAATAAGATGGAATCAACTCGTGGGTTATGATAAAGGCAGTTTAATAGGAAAATCAGAAAGCAAGGCAGCACGCGCAAAGTGAAGCAAAGCAAAATATATATTTTAATCACTACTTCCCACAGCAGGCGATTGTTTGGGCTCTCCCGGGAAGCAGGGCTCCGATACACGTAGCGGTTCCTTTCGGGACAAACATCTTCTGCCACAGATGTTCCCCCTCCTCCCCTTTTCCTCCAGCTTTTATTCCTGAGTTGATGTTAGGTGGTATGGAATACCTCTTTGGACAGTTTGGGTCATCTGTCCTGACTGTGTCCCCTCCCAGGATCTTGTCCACCCCAAACCCCTGGTGCTGTGCCGTCCCTGCTCAGCAGCAGTCACAACACTGGTGTCTTATCAAGCTATGGGGACACTAACTCCTGCCCAGCCAAACCCAATGCATTAGAAAATCTCAGTCTTTTTTCCACAGTNAAGAAATTGGTTCATTGCTGTCAGGCTTTGGCAACAAGTGGAAAAGAGCAACAGATCTGAGCAACTTGATTGAGTTCAAGCAGGATGAGTGTGGCGACACCAGGTATGGTAAACATGAGCAGCTCTGAGCTAGCAGTGATAGTGCTGTGGGTGCCTTGAAGGTCATATAACAAAATCAAGCTGTGACTACCGATCTAGCTGTGTGTGCACACAGTTTGAAACTATACAAATTCAATCTGAACCGAGACTCACTGCCTTTTAGATGCAAAAATGGTGTCATATTTCCAAGGGCAAGATCATACATTTCACAGTAGTTTTCCTTTATATGAAATAAAATTCCCATGGGGAATATTCACTGGTTCTGGTGAGATTTTTAAGACTGTTTCATTAGTGCATAAAACCCATAGAAAGAAAAACTATATTTAAAAAAATTGCAACTGATGATGATGGGAAGGAGATGAAAACCTGAATATTAAATTGACTTTGAGAAAGAATCTTAATGTAAGGATTTTTGGAGACTAGAGATCTTGGTGATTGTTATTTGTTATTTCTTTTGCTGTGCCTATTCCCACACTCACTGTTTTCTCTTTTCCTGGAGATGGAAGAACTTCTCAGATGAAATCAAGATTTTTTTCTCTTCTTGCCTCAACTCACCTCACTTCTCCATTCATCCCTGCAGAATGAATACATTGGAATGTTGCATTAAGCAGCCTCACTATCATCTGTTGTTCATGGCTGTTCTCTTCACTGCTTGCACTGTATTACCAGTGGCCTCTTCAGTTGTTCTGGTTTTGAAAGCCTTTGCCTTGCTATGATGGCTATTAGCAGCACTTGCCGGCAGAGCCCTGAGGAAGTGCAACCAATGCTATTGAGGCTTCTGTGGTGTAGCTTGCTGGTCCTGGCCTAGCTGGACAGGTGGCCAGAGCTCACCTCTAACAGCAGGGTAGGAGCTGCATGAAACAGCCAGGAGTTTGGCTGGTGTGATGCATCAGCTCTTGGCTGTGTGCTTTCCATGCTCCTGCTGCAGTGTCAGCTGGCAAAACTGTGCAGTGTGCACCTGGCTTTGGTGCCTTTTGGACCTCTCAAGAGGAATTGTTTGGAAAGACAAGGAGCAGATTGTATGTGATTCCTTGTTCTCATTAGTGGACAGAAACAAATTTCTCATGAGGATAGTGAGGGAAATTCCCCAGCAAATTGAAAGGTTTTATAGAGGACTGAATGAAATAAATGGAATTCCCCAAAAGGATATATTTTAGTCATTATGCCTTTCCACCTGAAGCCTCCTCCTGTCCACCACCAGGCTTTTCCAAGAAGGAATCCAGCTTCAGGTCGAATATCAAATATTTACAAGATTTTGGGGGCTTTAAATCAGAGTAGGACTTTCCTTCTGCTCCTTGAAATGGTGACATCCCCTCAGCTGTTTCACATTTAAGTAAATACTTCAAAGCAGCCTCAACCACAGCTTTTGCAGTAGGGGTCAAGAAGAGTGAGGTTGTGTGACCCTCCAAACTCAGTTTTCTTAGACTCTTGCAAGCTTGCAAAGTGCAAAGCTTATTTGTGAAAAGTTACAAGAGCTCTATCTTGTCTGGGGCCCTCACAGCACAGTTTAAATAATAAATAAATGACTTGATAAATAAATAAATAAAGTGTTTTCTGAATCACGTCTCACCATGAGAGTGTTGAGACAGTGGAACAGGTTGGTCAGGGAGGTGGTGGAAAGCCCATCCCTGGAAGTTTTAAAGGTTAGGCTGGATGGGGCTCTGAGCAACCTGATCTAATGGGAGGTGTGCCTGCCTACGGCAGGGGTTTTGGAACTAGATGATCTTTGAGGTCCCTTCCAACCCTGACAATTCTATGATTCTATGAATCAACACCAGTACCATGTCTGATAGAAATTTGAAAATCAAGGCAGTCTTTTTTCTGTTAGAACTTCACCTTTTCCTAAAAAAGAAAAAATAAAAATCTTGAAATATTAATTTAGCTAATTAATTTGATAGTGACACATGAAAGAAGAGGACAAAGCTGTATTTGTTTTGCTAATGACAACAGCGAATTGTGTCAGTCAGGTGTACACTCCTGAGATGGGAGAAAACTGGCTTTTTTGGAGAGGAAACCCCCTGATACAGGAAAGCACTGAAAACAGCTATCTGAAGGTGGTATTTTAAATGTTTTGTGGTGGTTTTTTTTTCACTCGTCATCCGCAGAAGTGTAATTGAAATGCACATGTGCACTAGCTGGCTAAACGATTCATTGCAAATATATGATCAGGTGGATTTATTATTTTTATTCTTTAGTCATTAATTGAAAGACTTCATTTATTGAAGTTATTTACTACCTGTGACAATTTTAAGTTTGTTTCAGAAAACTTCCACCTGTATTTTGTGTGAACTATTCCTTCTGATACACAGCTAGTCATTGCTCATGGAGTATAATTGCTTTCCAGGTAAGTCACGTGTGGTTGTCTGCTCTTGATTTGAGGATTGGGTCTTTCTAAAAAGAAGAGTAATGAGCTGTTATCGGAGATTGTTCTTCAGCACATGTTCATACGTGAATATAGGAGAGCAGAGGATGTTGGAGAATTTGTGTCTCAACACTGTACAAGCATATATGAAAAGCTCGTGATTGTGGCCAAGTTAAAAAAAATAATACAAATTTGCTGCTTGTTAACTTCGCCTTTCACAGAGGTGTACCGGTAGAAAATTTGATCTAGCATTTTCATGTTAACTACAGAGTGCTTTCAGTCACAGGGAAATTTTAACCCTAATTATACTCTAGTTAGAAAAACCATGTAAGAAAACCAAGCCCACATTTGTCATGAAAAGTCTTGGTATTTGACACTGTGTTTTCAGTTTATTTAGTTTATGGTGCTTTCAGTGATGTCTATATATGTTTATCATAAAAAAATGTTTTTTCAGATGTGTCACGTAGGCAAGCTAATATTAAAGCTGAAAATTTTTTTTCAGGTGTCAGTGCTAGGATAAAACTTTTTGGAAAACTTCTGCAGATTTTATTTATCAATGTCTGACCACAGGGCTAGTTTTAGACATGATAATGTTTTTTTATTGTGAAAAAATGTACATGACCAAGCTAGTAAACAGAAAAAAGGGAAAAAAGATTGTGCCTACATTTATAGGTGGAATGATACACAGGATGTGAGTTTAGATTGAGGCTTAGTTCCTGAAAGCAAGATTTTCACATGTGCACTGTAGCTGTTATAAGGGTTTGGCATCTCAGTTCCCCTGAGATTCCACTAACTCTGAGCATGCACAGATTTCACATATCTTGAGAAGATGACTGTGTGTGTAGCATCCCCATGTCATGATCTGTGAGGCTGTACATAGCTTTCCTCCTTTCTTACCTCTGACTGTGGCAGCCTGCTCTTATTCTCAGCATCAGAAGTCAACAAGGGGACAATGGTTCCCTTATTCTTCAGACACCCTGTCTGCTGAGACTCATGAGCCATAGAGGTGAAGAAATGACTGGAAGGAAATGCAGAGGATGAGGGACACAATGTTGTGGCGGATGAAGGAAGAGCATGAGAGGGAAAGGAAGACGGAGGAGAAAAACCAGAATAATGACATAGGCCGAGTTGCCCACCACTGTTGGTGGGGAGAGTTTTCTGACTCCTGCCAAAACAGTTCTTATGAAGTTGTGTTAGTCACATGTGTATCAATTGCACAGGAGGCCAATGATCACTTTCATCACTGTTTTGAATAGTCTAGTTTGAAACTGCTTTTGCAGCAAGCCTAAAAATCACAAATGCTGTTGAGAATAGTTAATCCTGAAAGAGGCACTGATGCTACTGCTGTGACTTCCTTTACTTTTTAGTACTGGCTAATCAACCACATAAGGCCACAGGAAGCTCATGAAAAAAATAGTTCTGAATTCAGAAGACAAGGGTGTACAGTAGCAAGGATTAGTCTATGGGGCTTTCAACTCAATTTACATTCATAAAAATGTTTAGTGCCAGATAAACACTGAGATATCAAGTGTGTGAGTGTGAAGTAAAGAAACTGAGCAGATAAAATAAGAATTTTGTCATGTCTGTAAAAACTGATTGAGGCTTTCTGCAAAACAAGTTCCCAGTGGTATCTGAAATTAATTACTTTGTCAAAAAGATGTGTTGAAAAAGATTTTATACCTGAAAAATGATTTTGCAAGCTCTAAAAAATGTTGCTTTCTAGCAATAGCGAACTTTTATTTAAGGAAAACACAAGGAAACAAAAGAAATCTTATAGAAGTTTTAAGTGATTGAAGTTCTTTTTTAATGAGAGGCAAAATAATGGCAAATAGTGTTTGTTTTATTCATTATTTCTTACTCTTTAAGAAATGGGGTTCTGTTACAAATCTTGATTTTGAAATTAGATGTGAATTTTAACTTCAAGTCTCCAATAATTTCATTTTTCATGACCTTCATGCATTTAATGTCTAACACCATTGGTGACTAAAAGAGAACACACCGGACCACGTTCTCAGTGACTCCATGTTGGCCTTGATTTTGGGGAGATACAAGTTACATCACATCAGAGACCAGTTCTGTATCTTGGCAGATATAGAAATATTTAAGAAAGTCTAGCCTCACATTCAAGGATTTTTCCAAATTTGT